>OX031071.1:16390118-16542618 GCA_943736015.1 Tridacna crocea | reverse complement strand
TCCATTTTGTCTGACAAACAGACGGAATCATAGACGAGAATGGTCCTGCGACATGCAGAAAGTTGACTGGCTTAAAGTATAAAGTTTCCATCCAGGTTAACCTGCCCAGTTCGCATGTAAGCTGATGTGAATCGATATTTTTTTCTCATCGAGACGATTCTAATGAGTCCCTATAGCATAGGGTTTGGAAGAGAAATGGCGGATTTAGAATGCCATGACCCGGGTCATGCCTCTACGTAGAGAAATGACCCATGAGTCATTTTTTAGGGGAGGGTAATTTCTCTGCCATACACATGCTGATTCGAGACGACACTTTATGTCCGAATGCCCCTTTTCGAGAGTTGCAAGCCATACGATAATTTAGCCATGTTATGCTAAAAGAGGGCCTTAGGCATCTCAATGATATACATGTATGATACACCAAAGAGGTCATCACGGTACTGTACATCCCGTAAATCCGTTTTGTGTAACAACTTAACCGAATCATGTAGTACCCTGGTCCTTTGAAATACAGAATAGTGACCAATAGCGAAAAATATCGGCCCAGGTCAGCCTGCGCGGACTGCGCAGGCTGACCTGGGTCGATACTTTTCGCAAATGCATTGTGACTCCTTTCCAAACAGCACATGGTCCTATTATAATTAAATCTAGTAACAATAACTGGAAAGAGAAAAAAACGGCGAGGGAGCGGGAAAATGACGGGCCCCAGCAAAGATAAACGAAGACAAATTACGAACATATAATACAGAGGTATAATGTACAGTGTACAGGTATCGCTCTCTGTCCGGATTGATTTTGTTGATAAGCCCAATAGGCTGACTTTTACTTATTACCTGCTAATCACCTGCAGGGCCGCATTTGTTTGAAAAGAGAAACGGAATACCTCTATGTTTATCGTGTCGATACTCTGAAAGTTTTTATGTGTGTACTTGCATGTGCCAGAAATGAGAAAAAAATTATTTTTATTTTGTGGGATAGATTTAATGGATGATAAATTCAAGTTTTTGTTGTGAGGGCGTTGGGATTTTAGATCTGTTCCATTGGGATAATAACCCTACGTGAATCATTTCATACGGAATTAATTAATTCATATAGATTTGTATGAATATTCATAAGATTGTGTGACGGATGTTTTCATTAATACAATACAATAGTTATCTCTAATATATATATATTTTTCTTAACTCTTTCCCAAACAAGCCCTGGTTTTTACGTGTCTGCCGTAAAAGTCTTTTGAAAACACTGTGAGAAAAGGAGAAATTGCTCGTAACGAGCAATTTCTCCTTTTCCCACAGTGTTTTCTATCCTTTTTGAGAACTTTCTACCATTTTCTCCAAATCTAAAATTGTCGTCTGCAAACTCTTTCGGTTTGGAAGGGTCCAAAATTTATCGTTTGGGAAAGGGTAAGGTCAAACTAAAGTACGACCAGAAAAAGTTTTTTTTTTACTTTTTCACTACTGAACAAATAAACTGCATTTTTCTCAAAGGCAAGAAATTCTTTTCCTGTGCAAGGTCAAGAGACAGTTTTGTCATGGTCTATAATGTAGCGATGCTGATCAGAGATCAAACTGCACGTCCTTAAATCTTGGTCTACACCGTCCACAAAATCTTCTGGCGGCGCCTTTTTTTGACTTTTTTTTTTACAGAACTGGGCCCATACTCACCAATTATTCCTAAGAACGTTCTGTGTCTTATGCTCCAGAGTTTTCTACATTTGTAAGTAACACAACCGCTGATTGGCTCGGTTTAGCCAATCAGAGTTTGTGTTACTTACAAAGCCTTTAGAAAACCTTCGAAAATAAGATTAAGAATATTCTCAAGAACGGTTGGTGAATACGGGCCCTCGTCCGATATATAGTTAATGCCAATGGAGTTTTATGCATATTCATTTTTTTTGGATGCTGATTTCTTTCACGAATATTCATCGCTAATTAATCTTTAAGTCAAACACGAGCAGGCAATATTTTGCATTACTTCACAATACGGAGTCGATAAGTTAATTCATACGAAGTTTTATGCATATTCATAAGATTTTGCATGGCAAGCACCAACAAATAAAAACAATTTTTACTCGACACAGTCCGGATTGAAAGCTTTGGCAGACATTTAACCCTTAGGCTGTTAAGCGTGACTCGCGGACCTTTTTTGGACAGTGTAGATCAAGATAAGAGTGTTAACCCTTTACTCCACACATACTCATTTCTACGCATTACTTGTAGAAGCCTTTGGAAAACATTGTGGCAAAAGGTGAAATTGCTCGTCACGAGCAATTTCACCTTTTGTCACAATGTTTTCTATGCTATCAAAAGGTGTCATATACACATAAAAAAAAACGGCTCCATCCTTGCTGTTATTTAGGGTCAATTAGAGATACCATAGAAATGCCTTATGGAGTAAAGGGTTAAAATGGTTATGTTGAATTCAGTCAGTTGCTTGGAAATAATATTGTACGGAGTCTTGGTAAAAAAAGACACCAGAAAAGCATGTATATATGTTTTAACCGCTGCGATATAACAGAGATAATGTTGAAAACGGTCTTAAAAACCATACAATTCATGTACAACTTTGTATAAAATGGACAATGAATACAAGGCAAGGTTAAATACTTCTTCAAAATTAAAAACAATGTGATATATAAAAACGGGCGATTTCTTCTTTTGTCACGATGTTTACTTAATCAAATACAGCCTGCTTTAAAATGCAGAAAGAATTCGTCTTTAGATCACTTGCAGCCTTGCGTCTGTTCGAAAATAGAAACGGAATAATTCTGTGTTTATCGTCTCGAAATAGTCCGCAGGTTATTTTTAGTGCCAGGAAAAAAAAACATATTCGCTATTTAAGCTTCTTATCTATGTGATTTTGATTAAATGGAGACGAAACTTGAGGTTTGCTTTAGGTTTGATAATATTTTCGGGTATAATTTCCTTTTACTAGAGTTGAGTAGATCTACTACGAAGTAAAGTTTAATACCTGTTCCTTGGATTCTCATGACTGTTGAATATTCATTACTTACACGCGTTAATGCAACAACAACTATTAACTTTTTTTTTTCGGTTTTCGATGTATCGAAATGGTCTATCGTTGAAAGCTTTACCGCTTCAGATAGGACATTCGTCATATCCATCCATCCATACATACATACATACATACATACATATTTCCGTATAAGAACTGTTCAAAACACTTTGACAAAACGGGAAATGCTTCTTTTGGCACATAACTTTCACATGTGCTTTGTTAATTGAATCTTTGACTGATCATCCGTACTATTAAAGCATGTTCTCTGGTCTTCAAGATCAACTTTATGTGTAAGGGGATCGTGCATACATTTAATATTTTGTATTTGTCTTTTATGTGAAAAGGTTCCTTTTTTTTTGTTTAACGTTTATGGTAGTGAACAGAGAGTCCTCACCTCAAACACTTTATGAAACTTAAAGAGTTCAAAACACTTTTACTTGATTATTTTTCTAAACAGAAAACGTGTGACATAGTTTCTTAACATTTGTAACCATGGAAACGGGATTTAATTCATCGTCGCTATTGTCAAGGATAGTGTTAGTTGCCTTGGTGATAGGATTCTTAGTACATATGATTGGATTTTACACAAACAGTTGGTCAGTGCGGACATTTCAGTTGCCCCCGCCTAATGACATTTATATTTCTGTATATACCGGACTATGGCGGACATGTCATGCCAATTATATAACATATCTGTGTAAACCTTTCTCCTCACAAGGCAGTACGTATTTACTTATTTCTATTTAGAAGCCACGCTTTGCTTGATGCATTGTACCAAAGCACAATATCATATGATTATGGATCCATTAAATCCATCTTGTCTAATATTTGACAGAATCATGGGGTAGACTTGTGCTTTGACATGCAGGAATTGATTGACCAAAAGCAAAAAGTATCGAGCCAGGTCAGCCTGCGCCGTCCGCGCAGGCTGACCTGGGTCGATACGTTTTGCAAATGTTGAAAACCCTCTTTTTATAGAGGTTAATCTCTTTTTGACTACTTAGTACATTGCATTTTGTGACCTTGACCTTTCACCTTTCTAATTTAAAAATGCTCCTTATTTATTGGTTGGTATAAAGCATCATGGACATGCATTGAACGCCATTTTGACAGGGTATGGCTTATATCTTTTCAATTATTTTGTTCCATTTCATCTTGTGACCTTGACCTAATTTGCGTCACCTTTTTAACTTAAAAGAGCTCCTAATGTCTTACAACTATACACAGTAGTCTTATGTATATCTCATTTCCGATTTGTTGTTGCGACTTATCGTATGACTTGACCAATCTTGAATTTGATTTCCCTTTTATTGAGTATTGTAACAAAATCAATCTTTTACCAAACGGGATCATTATTGAAGATCTTTCCAATTTGAACACAATAGATGCAACAAATTAAATGGGGCTCTAATGTTGTATTTGAAAGAGTAGAAAGCATTTTTGGAAACGGAGAAAATGCTGGTTTCCATAGTGTTTTCAAAGCTTTGTCATAAAAAAACTGGAGATTGTGTGGTAAAGGGTTTAAGTAGGTCAAGGTATTGGTTGTATATTGCAACCGTAGTTATCTCAGACTGAACATAGATTTTGGAAGGTAGTATACATGGTTGTGTAATTGTACATGTTGGACTATTTGGTCATGTCGAGTTTTCAATCGCGATATCTTGAACTATCTTGAAGCATGACCATAAATCGGTCAAATGCAATACCGTCGGTTTACTTCGGAAACCTCGTAAGTACAACTTGTAACAAACTGTAGTTCGTGACGACGTTTTCGAAGTAAACCGACAATATATCAAAGGGCTTGACTTGTTCTTAGAGAGAGAGAGAGAGAGTAATGATACTATATATCTCTAAAAAAAGAAGAAAAATCGTGGGATAAAATGGAGAAACTGTTGATTAGAACCATTTTCTCCCTTTTTCCTCAATGGTCTAAGCTGCAATATTGTCAGCGCTTTGGGTAAATTTTGGAAACTCACTTTCACCTGTGTAGGATATATTTGATGAATAATAAGTCGAATGCTGTAGATTAAAAAAATTGCTCCGATAATCATTTCTGCGACAGTGTCATAATGTTTGTGCGGTAATAAAACGGAAGTATTAGATAAAGAACAAGCCGCTGTTTCTTGTATTCCTGCGCCTATCCTAATTGTGTATTGCGATGACCTTCTCTTAGAGGGAAATGTATGGTCATGCAGCTATGTAGCTGAAGCAAATGAAAGTCGTTTGATATAAATTTGTATCTGAAAGACGGAAAAATGAGACCACATTTTACATAATCAAGTAATTTCTGAAAATGTTTTATTAGGAAGGGTACGGCAGTAAGATTCTATGCGAAAATTATATGTAGGTAACACAAATAAACCACAAAATCTTCGTTTTCGTCCTGACGTTCATTGACAGACTGAGGAAAAAATAGTATCCAAGCGTCTACCTTACTCAGCTTCTTTAGATGCACCTCCGGTATTTAATCACTGGCTTGATCGTGTTGCCTAGCAACGTCTGGAAGCGTTCCAAGGTGAAGGTGAAAGTGAAAGAGAGAGGCATTCCTATGACTTGACTGTACTATGTTTGTGCAATTAAATGAAATCTCAGTCGGAATTTGACATTTCCGGTCTTGAAGTTGTTACACATTCTCTTTACATCTATCTCTAGTCTTTCCTCTTTGCTAAACGAGGAAAGTTTAGACCTATCCAAATTCAAAACGTCTTGCAGACGACACTGTAAATGTGACCTAACAAATAAAACTTCCCTTTGGTAGGGCAGAAAACATTATGGGAAAAGAAGAAAATGTTCGTTGCAAGCATTTTCTTCCTTTCTTTTAATCCATTACTACACAATCCCTACTTTTGACGCCCCTGAGAAAGAAGCCTTTTGAAAAGACTATGGGAAAAGGAGAAAATGCTGGTAACCAGCATTTTCTCCTTTTCCCACAGTGTTTTCTACCCTTCCTAGAACAAATTTCAATTTTTCAGTCACCTTTATTTTGTCTTCTGCAAATGCTTTCAACTTGGACCAGTCTAAATTTTTCTCGTGTGGTAATGGATCAAGGTTTCAAAAAGACCTTTTCCTCATGGTCTTTTTAGCTCCTGATTATGTGTTAAAGCATCAATATACGTTGCTTGCTATACAAAATAGCCAGGAAGCGTATCGTCGATGTACTTCGAAAACCTCGTAACTATAGCTTGGTACAAGCTATATTTACTAGGTTTTTGAAGTAAACCGACGGTATGCTGATGTAGAAGAACTCGGTGACACTTTGTGTAAGATAACTTGGTTAGGCTCTTACCAGACAAAGAGAAAAAAGTCTATATTGAAAGAATTGCAAGACGATGTTGCTCAAATGACACACTTTGTAAAAAAAAATCACAATAAGGAAAACATGTTAGCTCCCAACATTTCTTATTTTCACACAATGTTTCACAAGCCTTTTATAATAAGGTAAAAGATTGAAATTTCAGTATTTCTCCTTGCACTTTGGCTCATGGTCAAATACAGCCACACGCTTAAATACCGAACGTTTCCGTGTTATAACGACCCTGAGAAACAATACGGTGACCCTTCTATCCTCTTGTCCAACAGTGTTTTCAAATTATTGTTGTCTGCGCATGCCATATTCTTCGAAGATTAGACCTGTCTGATATGAGAAGCATCATTCTCCCAATATTAGGGGGATTGTAGTAATACGCGCTATAAAGCAGCATTAGAGAAAATTGCTTTTATCAATTCGTTCGAGGAGAAGTCAGGCCTGTTTAAGCTCCAGATTTCTCTTAACTGCTAATTATAGCTGAATGAATCGCAACAAGTAGCGTTCTATTGAGTAAACGTTTATTTCAGTTTGAAATTCAAAGTAACGGTTGTCACGTAGGATAGTAGTCCGGTTCTGTACCCAGAATGCCCAAATTAGATAGATGTGTATTTGTAGAATGCCATCTAGCGGGAGACAATGTTCAAATCATTTCAAATTATGATCCTCTGTTTTGTAATAAGATATCATTTTTTGCTGAAGTATCATACATTTCTCATTGCAGGTTGGTTTGAAGCTACACAAGCCTTTGAGACTCTCGGCTTCATTGCTGCCTTGGCTTCCCTAGTGCTGATTATACTGTATATATTTGTACCCGCAACCTCCGGCAAGAGGATCGTGTTCATTCTTACCCTGTTAGCGTGCTTTGCGGCCGGTAAGTATTTTCTACTGTTGGCCCTGGCAGATGTGCAGCAAGGTGGAAAATTTGAAAACTCAAACATCACCCTCATTCTTGTGGGCAGATAAAAGGAAGTTGCACTGGGTCTGGCATAAGTTGGCATTTGAGTTAAAGTTCTTTAATACGTTAAAATAGGTCAATTATATGTAATTGCTTTCCGTTTGTTTACCGTCACCACCTGTTGCCCATTTGTCGATCCCCCCGGAAGACTATTAATTGTGTTTCATCATTCAAGCACAGGGTCGATCCAGTATTTTTTTTGTATTTTGTAAGTAAATATAGACAAGGGGTCGAACTTGACAGAACGGCAGATATTATCCGATTCGAATTTAGGCCCTTGTACAAAGTCATTTTCAAAAGAATGTCATGAAATGTACCAAATCACAGCTAAATGAACATGTTCTTCGATGATGCTACAGATTATAACCATAATCAATCCGTTTACCGAACACAGATTGAGATAGCGAGCAAATTAGGGTCAATTTCGCTGGTTGGGACCTTGCAACTGGGACACTACTCTACTTTCAGGGTTAAATGCCACATCTCAGCCATTTACTGCCGTTTTTCCTACCTCGCATCGATTAAAAACATGTTAATAAGTAACTTACAGACGACTACATGTACTTCTATAAGACGATAGATCGTTGTAACTTACAGACGACTACTTCTGTAAGACTATAGATCCTTGTAACTTACAGGCGACTACTTCTGTAAGACTATAAATCGTTTGGTGGAAGGTTACCTTTTCACAAAAAAAAAAAGAGAAAAAAAAAAATGAACCCATCCGTATAAATGCATGTTCAGACGAAGGTACATGTATACTATGTAGATAAAATGATATCTTTGAAATGGTAGAAAACATTGTTATAAAAGGAGATAATACTGCTTACCAATTTGTTTTCCCTTTTTTAGCTCCACTGGCCAAAGGCCAGTGTCATGGCCCGGTGTCCGTCGTGCGTCCGTTCGTCCGTCCTTGAGTCCGTCCGTCCGTCCGTCCGTGCGTTATTTTTTTTCAAACATCTTCTCTGAAACTACTCATCCAATTTTGATTAAACTTCACAGAAATGATCCTGCCATGTCCTCGAAAGAATTTTATTCCTTCAAAAACTCTAGTTGCCATGGCAACAAACGTGAAAAATATTGAAATTTAAAAAAAAAATTCTTCTCTGAAATCGTAAGGCCTTGGGCTACCAAATTTGACATGTAGCTTTATCTAGTGAACCTCAACTAAGTTCCTTCAATTAAAATCCCTTGGGTCAAAATTGGCCCAGTCCCAGGGGTCACAATTTTTATATGGGCTTATATAGTGAAAAAAACTTTAAAACCCCTCTGGTACCTAGCCATATGGCCTTGGACTACCAAATTTGGCATATAGCTTTATCAAGTGGTTGTCTACCAAGACTACTCAAATGATAGCCCAGGGGTCAAATTTGGCCCCGTCCCAGGGGTCAAAGTTTTATATGGGCTTATATTGAGAAAGCTTTAAAATCCTTCTGGTACCTAGTCATAGGGCCTAGGGCTACCAAATTTGGCATGTATCTTTATCAAATGGTTGTCTACCAAGAGTGCCCAAATGATAGCCCAGGGGTCAAATTTGGCCCCGCCCAGGGGGTCACAAGTTTTATATGGGTTTATATAGGGAAAACTTTAAAAATATTCTTGTACCAAGCCATAAGGCATAGGACTACTAAATTTTGCATCTAGCTTTACCAAGTAGTTTTCTACCAAAGGTGCCCAAATTATAGCCCTGGTATTAAATTTGGCCCCGTCTTGGGGGTCACAAGTTTTACATGGGCTCATATTGGGAATTTTTTAAAAATCTCCTAGGGCTACAAAATTTTGCATGTAGCTTTATCTGGTGAACCTCTACCAGAAGGACCCAAATCATATCCTTGGGGTCAAGTTTGTCCCCACACAAGGGTTCACAAGTTTTACATGGGCTTTTGTGGTGAAAACTTTCTCAGTCATCTTGTTACTAACTATATTAAAGACTAGGGCTACTAAGTTTAGCCCTGTCTCATGGATTTCATGTTTTACTGGACCTTTTATTGAGAAAACTTAGAAAATCTTCTTGTTTATAACCACACATTCTAGACCTGTATTATTTGGTATGGGGCTTCATTTTGTGGACCTCCACCAGGATTCAAGTAATTATAGCTTTACAGTCAAAATTGACTTTGCTTGAGGGTCACAACTTTCTCATTGCATTTTATGGATAAATATTGTATGTCCTCAAGTTCAAAACCAATTGGCCAAATATTGTAATATTTGGCTTGTAGTGTTTTTACTTATTAGCCAGTGAAGCGATACAGGGCCATCATGGCCCTCTTGTTTAATTATATTATCAAGTGTTCTCTTCTTCAGGATCGTTAAAATTTGGCTTTGGTAAAGGGTCAAGCACATGAGGTTTTGGAGAATATAGTAATGAGAAGGTATCAGTAAATATTTACATTGGTTCTTTTTCACAGCTGGCTGTATTATACTTGGAATTATCATCTACGGATCCAAGGTCAAGGACAACCTGTCATGGTCATTTGCGCTCTGTACTATCGCCGGTATCATCTTTGGTGTCTCTGGTATCCTGCTTGTTATCGACATGTTAAAGAAATAAAGTGGAACCATCCTGATAACCGGAAGTGACGTCATTATCAACGCAAACATCTTTGAATGGGCGACATCTGAAAATTCCGCACAAAACGAAAGAAAAAGAGAAAGTTTTTTTTTAGTGAAAATACATGTATATCTGTATGCTTAGGTATCATAAGAAAAAAAAATCAGGGAATGTTAGTTTAGGATATGGAATATAATTATACTGGTCAAAGAATTTAGGGAACATGATTATGAAATATGTTTGGGCCTTTTAAGCATATAAAAAAAACTAATTGAAATAATTGGCTTCTAGTGTAGAACCCGATAACGTATGTAGTATATCGAAGATCAGACAGCGCTTTCTGTGCAGTCTGAACCTTATATACATTGCCCATAAAGGCTATTTAACGCTTTACCAAAGAACAAAATTTTGGACTTGACCAAATTTGGAGCATTTACAAATTACAGACGACGAATCAAAAGTAGCTCAAATGATGATTTTTGTCTTTTATTGGATAGAAAACATTGTTAGAAAAGGCAGAAAGTGCTGGTTACCATCCTTTTCTCCTTTTTCTAACAATGTTTTCCAAAGCCTTCCTTTCAGGGTTGTTACCCGGGTGTAGGTGGTAAAGGGGTGAGTTACAACTGGCAGTGGAAGAAATATTCTTGAAACAAAGAGAGTTGAGCTCCCCTGAAGAAGGATTTAACCCATTACCACACAATCCCTACTTTTGACGCCCCTGAAAAAGAAGCCTTTAGAAAACATCGTGGGAAAAGGAGAAAATGCTGGTAACCAGCATTTTCTCCTTTTCCCACAATGTTTTCTACCCTTCACAAAACAAATTTCAAATTTTCAGTCACTTTTATTTTGTCGTCTGAAAATGTTTTCAATTTGGACAAGCCTAAAATTTTGTCGTCTGGTAATGAGTTAAAATCAAAATGTTTCATTAGTCGCAGGCGTAATCTGATTCCTTAATTCTTTTATAATGAGTTAAAATCAAAATGTTTCATAAGTCGTAGGCATAATCTGATTCCTTAATTCTTTTGTCCAGTATACTTACATAGTGTTTATGGCTGTATTGCGTTTGTATTGTATACCTGAGAAAAAAGCAGACCTTGAAAGTTCCGTTTTGAAAGAAAAATACATCGTATTTTAGGGCTCGAAAAAAAAAAACAACATATGCAAATATTTCACGTCACTTTGCCTTAAATGGTATCATAAAGGTGTTTTTTCATTTTAGTATATTTGTTACAATTATTTGATAATATTATTAGTATAAAGTTCTTTAGAATCAATTATATGATTTGTATTGCCGCGTATGGTTGCCTTATGTGTGTATTTTTAGTGTTTACTGCTTTTTTTTAATCTCATACGTTTTTATATATTGTATACACGTTCAACGTTACCATTATATGGCAAAAAAAACACAGAAACATTAACTCAATTATTTATCTAACTAGCCTTGTGATTGGCTAAGTTGTATCTTCTCAAGATATAAATCTATGGGATGCAGGATAAACCCATTGGATACATTCAATGTAGAAGTAAAAACCAAATGATTACAGTGGCAATATTGCACTTGTCCAAATTGCCTCAGCCAAGTGGACAGTGCAGATCAAATATGTATAATTTGATTTTGACCTGCACTGGCTTCTTCGGCGATTAGATCTGTAAAGACAAAGAGTTAAAATCAAGGCAACACTCACTAAATCAATCCTTACAGCGATCAATTTACTAAAATCAGTTAACATTTTTATTCTGTTTGGTAAAATGCTTTTCTTTGGTTTTAATGTCTTTACGTAAAGGAAATGGTAGATCCACGATCAGTCTACGCATTCTTTGCAGACTGATCAGTACCCTGATCTGCAGTAACCGCAGCTGCAAATTGCGATAGGTGCTGTAAGAGTTATCATTCTTAAAAGCGACTCTCTGTGTATCACTGGAATGCTTCCGGGTCGTAGTAAGGAACGCTTCCGGGTCAAAGTAGTTAAAACTAGTCCCACTGGAAAATTTTGTATCAAGCATTTCCGCATGTGTTTTGTCTGGATAGATGGAATGAGAGGTCCTACATAAGTTTCTGGTGTTGGTTTTATCATTTCTGCAGGAACTACTAAAGGTGACTATGGCCATATATGTATAGATATTCTACTGCCAGAAAAAGCCTATTCTCACTATGATTTCCATAGATAGTAATGTTTGAGGGGGAATATTAAAGAAAACATCGTTTTTCTTAATGCCATTCTTACTTTCCATCAGGCTGATGGACATGCATCTGTCAGGAAAAGATTGACAGAGGGTCTGAGATGGTGATTTCAATATTATTTTGAATATCCCAAAAAGTAACCAGTTTTTCACCTACCTTTAGGGCAGCTTACATCTATCAGCGGTGCTGTTGTATAAACAAAAGCCACTCCATGAGACTTTGTATCTTGCCATCTTATCGTTTGCAGAAGGGTGTTCTACATTTATTTAGGTTTTGGTTAGGCAAAATGGGGCTTATTAGACGACATAGTACAAGATCAGACTGCACAGAACGTGCAGTCTAATCTTGGATTTACCTTGTCTTATAGAAGACATGTTTCCCCCAAAAAATAACTTTGACCTAACAATATTTTGGTTCTTACAATTGTCTTGTAAGATTCACTTGATTTATGTAGCAGGTTATGGATTAACCCATTACCAAACGACAGTATTTTAGACTGGTCCAAATTGAAGGCATTTGCAGACGATAAAATAAAAGTGACAAAATAAAAGTTGAAATTTGTTTTGTGAAGGGTAGAAAACATCGTGGGAAAAGGGGTTTTCTCCTTTTCCCACAATGTTTTCTAAAGCCTTCTTTCTCAGGGGCGTCAAAAGTAGGAATTGTGTGGTAATGGGATAAGTGATTAATTAAGTGATCATTTTAAGTTTACTGAAGATATCTTTGAAAAAATTCTTATAAACAAATAAGATTTTCAACATGCTAAAAGTTATGCACATGAATACCTTGAAAAAAACACAGTGGCCAAAGGAAAGATCGTTTGCAATGGTCTTTTTTTTTCCTTCTCCACAATATGTTCAAGGGTACTTGACAAAAAGATACACCGTGTCCATGGTTCAGTATTGAAATGACAGTTCTGTCTCAAATCTGTTTTAACTCTTTATCACACAATCCTGACTTTTTACGACTCTGAGAAAGAGGGCTTTTGAAAATATTGTGGGAAAAGGAGAAAATGCTGGTAACCAGCATTTTCCCCTTTTCCCACATTATTTTCTACCCTATTATAGAAAAATTACATCCTTTGAGACACATTTAAATTATTGTCTGCAGATGCTTTCATTTTGCACAAGTCTGCATATTTGTCGTGTGACAAAGAGTTAATTGATGTTCTTATTGGTTTTTGCCATCTTTCGCATGTGCAATATTATGCCATTTTATCCTATACTAGGCAAAAACGTGTTTAACGACCCTGCTTATGAAAGCTGCGCGAGAAAGGAAGAAAATACTGATAACCAGTATTTTTTCACTGTCCCAATTGTGTAATCTAATGTGTCAACATAAATTGCTGACATTTAACAGACGTTTAATTTGTCGTCTGTAAATGCTCTTCCAGTTGGACTAGTCAAAAGTTTTATCTTCGGGTTAAAAGCAAAAATGTTGACAACGTGCCAGAAATTTGTGGGGTTTTTTTTATTATTTTTCAAAATGTGTCTTAATATACATGTTTCTCTAATGTATTGGTGCTATAGTAATATCGTGTATACCTTTCACTATAACTCGAAACATGATATCAACTCTCGACAATATTTCAGGCTGGTCCAAATTGAAAATATTTGCAGACAATAAATTAAATACTGGTCAGCTGGCGAGACTTGTCTTTGAGAGAATAGATAACATTGTAGGAAAAGGGTAAAGTGCTGGTTGCCTACATTTTCTCCTTTGTGTTCAAAAGCCTTTTCCTCACATTGCTTTCAAAAGTCAATTTTATCCTGTTGGTCAAAACATATTCGATGCAATAGTTGGTTAAACCCTCTCTTTCAGTGTGCCTTTTGACATCCTGTTTTTTCTTTATATCATTTTGGAATTTATCACTCTCCTATAAGATCATAAACACTTGCAGACAACAGAGTTTCGCCTTGCAGTAAACTTAATTGGGAAACAATTTTTGCGAAAGAAAAAATGTTCGTTACGAGCAGTTTCTCCTTTTGCAACAGTGTTTTCACATATTTTATTATATATACTTATTTTTATTATATACATGTATATTGGAGTGATGTTCTTGTAAAAAGGGGCTTAATTCATCAATGTAATGCATTGTGCCAGGCAAGTCATCACATAATCATGGGCTCCTGAAACCCATTTTGTGAAACATCTCACTGAATCATTAGGTACACTTGTCCTTTGACAAATGCAAAAAAGTTTCGTCCAGGTCAGCCTGGATAGATACTTCTTTCAGATGCATTAAGCCTTCTTTTCACAGATCACTGCTCATTTCACGTTGATCACCTCACTTTTGCAAGGATGGCTCAATGTTGACTGCTACAGGTTTGTTTCAGGCGGTTTAAAGTGAGTAATAATAGTACCTATTTACCTAACCTGTCTTAGAAAGAACATTGTTTTGAGTACTGGTACAAGAAACTCCAGGAACGAGAGGATAGGTGCCCTGGTCGCTGCGATATGACTGAAATAATACTGGAACGGCGTAAAAGGCCATAGAATCATTTCGCAATTACCTCACGTGTCCGTCCGAAAGACTGCTTCAGGGTTTATATTCACCAACCATTCAAAATGACGGTCTTAGTCTTATTCTAGATTTAGAAAGTAACACAATTTTGGGTTGACTACACCATTAATAAATCATTGGTTTAGCCAACCAGATCCTTTGTCACTTTTTTTATTTATGAAATTCTTAAAAATTAAACAGAGAATGTTCTAATAAATGGTCGGTGAATAGTGGCCCAGTCCTACCCTTCTCCGACGAGAGTATCTGTTTGTGATCTGAGTGGAGTTATTTTTAACTTTATTTTGGCTTCGGTTGACCTACAAAAAGGCTGTGAATGTTTTACCTCTCGTATGAATACTACTACGCCAGCAGTTTTTGTGTATTAATACTTTTTTAATTAAACATTTTCATCTACGAAAGACTTTTCTTAGATTCATTATCCCATTTACTTTTTAGGTATATTTATACATACATGTGTGTGTATAAAAACCAACATCTAAAACCACAAGAAATTCTGCGTACTATTATTTCGCTGTTTGTTTTAATTCATTGGATAATTATAAACATTTTACATCTGACAAGAACTTATTTTTATTCCTATATACAACAAATGTGCCTTTCAGGAATTTCAGCCCTTTGATAAGAATATCGATCACATCATCTCTCTGTTAAAATGTGGACTTCCAAAGTTTTATAATGTGTCTGGACGTTCAAATTGCAGTATTAGTTGTACGGTCGGGTGGCAGGGGACTTGGAAACTTGTTCACAGCTGTGGTAAATCATGTCGCCCTGAGCCGAAGGCGAGGTGGCGACATGATTCGACACAGCCGTGAACAAGTTTCCAAGTCCACTACCACCTAATCGTACAACTAATTTATTGTATTGCAAATTTTTACCACTTCAGGGGTTGTTAAGCGAATTTTTACTCTTTTTTTGGGGGGTTTAAGAAATTGAGTACGCTTACGAAGTAGAATTTCCCTTCTGAGTGCTCCAGTCCAATGAAAACTATTGTAATAGGTGCTAAAACGTGCAAGTTGGCGCATAAGCTTGATATTAATCTTTATCGATACTGCCATTTTGTATGTTGTGTTGATAGTGTATTCATGTATACGGGGCTCCGGAAAGGGAAACTGCGTTTACTTTGGTTTTGCCAGTGTACATGATATATATGTTCGGGACATATCCAATCAGATCACGAAAATGGCTTTGCAGTATAATAATATTAGTTGTACGGCCAGGTGGCAGGGAACTTGAAAACTTGTTCACGACTGTGGTAAATCATGTCGCCACCTCGCCGGGACTTGGAAACTTGTTCATGGCTGTGGTGAATCATGTTGCCCGAGCCGAAGGCAAGGTGGTGACATGGTTCGACACAGCAGTGAAAAAGTTGTTGCAATTTTTTACTGATTCTTTTACCAATTACATCCGAGTTGTAGCGGCTTTACATTATGAGGCCTGAGAAACCATTGTGGTGAAATGAGAAAATGCTGATAGTCAACATCTCTCCGTGTTTATTTTTTAATTACCCTTTCATAAAAATATCTTAAGAAGTGTTTCGAATTTATCAAACAGAATGCCTAGCGCAGTGGTAGAGCACTCACCCTTTATTCAAAAAGTACCGAGTTCGATTCCTGCTGAGATCACTTTTTTCCCTCCTTGTTTGTGACATTTTTAAGTAGATTTTTGTGTTGTTGTTGTCTCGAAGTAATTTCAATTTGGACAGGTTGATTTTTTTGTGGACTGGTAAAGGATTTAGTACACCGAACTCCTCGTTAGCTTGCCATAAAAACCGTGAAAATTAGAGTTATATATCGGGGCATACAAATCAGTGAAAGAAAGGAAACACGTGAAAAGATTTATTGTCACGCTTTTGTAACTAAAGAAATCAAGCATACAAACAAATCCATTTTTTTAAGTTGAGGGAAATTTTAGCAGCGCCATGAAAGGAGTTCAGCACGCAAGGGTTGTACGTCCAAATCGTTGTTAAAAACCAACAATTTCTACATTTCCACAATGTTTTCTACCCTTTGAAAGATAAACCTATTCGTGCCATCCAGTTTATCGTTTTCTAATGGACAAGTTTAAAAAGAAGCTTGTCGTTCTGGAAAAAAACAGCTAGCAGTGTGAATGAAAGGACGTGATTTGTGATCGGTAAAGCAAGATCAGAAACATTTGTAAAGGTGCACTGTTTCTACTGATATTCACGACTCATATTATGAATAAATAGGATGAAAGACAACATACAAAAAAAATTACAGAACCATTTGTCAAAAGAAACCTTCTTTAATTTTACCTAGGGTACGATAATTGAAGGGCCGAATAACATTCACAAAAAAAAAATTGATTTCGAGCACAAAAAACAAGCCACCAGAAAAGGGGACCGAAAGTTTAACTCATTATTTTGAGTACTTCATATCATTTTCGGAGCGCCAAAAGCTTGCTGTGTCATCCAGAGCAACTCCAATTAACTTTTGACAGCATGAAATTACAAGAATTGCATCTCGTGTGCTTGCAAATTTAGATTTTTCCATGTGGTCACTTTTTTCGGCCGAAACTTTCGCAGCACCTTAAAAGGGGGTATTCTCCCCCTTTTAAGGTGCTGCGAAAGTTTCGGGGGGTAGTCGCGCATCCGTTTTAGTTTTTATCAGGTACTTATTGTCATGCCGCAATTAGATTTTCACGAAATACACGGGCGCTTTAGGATATATTTATACTTCCACTCCATAAGAGGGGAAAGCCTAGATATGCTGATTACCAGCATTTTCCCCTTTTCCCACAATATTTTCAAAAGGCTGCTTCCTCAGTGTCGTGAAACGTCGTCATTGTGTGGTAAAGGGTTAAAACATAGTGGGAAAACGGAAAAACGCAGGTCACCAGCCTATGCAATATCTTAACCCTTTCCGAAACAATCCCTGGTTTTTGCGACCTTGAGATAGAATCTTTTTAAAAACATTGTGGGAAAAGGAGAAAATGCTGGTTATCAGCATTTTCTCTTTTACCCACAATGTTTTCTACCCTGCTGGAAATAAATTTCAATTTTTGAGTTATGTTTATTTTCTTGTCTGAAAGTGCTTTCAATTTTGACCGGTCTAAAATTTTGTCGTTTGGTAAAGGGTTAAAATTATATCACTACTAGACAACAAAATTATGGACCTGCCCAACCTCAAAGCGCTTCCACATGACAAAGTGAACATGAATCTAACACTGAAATTTAGTCGCTGAGAGAAAGAAAATGTTGTGAGAGGTGGAGATGTAATTTTTTTTTTTAAATTCTTTTGAAAACTTTGCGGGAATATGAAAAATGCAAACTGCAAGCATGTCGCAATATTTTGTCAGGCACACAATAATCAAATGGACCTATCCAATACGTGTGTACACAGTTATATCTTTCTTAGAAGACAACGTTATGGACCTGTCCAAACTCAAAGCACTTGCAGTAACAAAATTAACACGAATCAAACATTGAAATTCAGTCGCTGAGGGGAAAAAATATTCTAGGAAAATGGAGAATATGCAACGTTTTCTCCTTTTCCCACAATATTTTCCTAAGTCTTCTTTTTCGAAATTGTTAAAACCTGGTATTGTCTGGTGAAGGTATAAAGGGAAAATATTTGGACTGGCCCAACAAACATTTGACATTTACTCACATTCTAAAATAAACACAGATGTATGCAAAGAAAATAATGAATAAATCTGTGTCTGTCTTATTTTTCCAAAATGAACTAACCCATTACAATCATAGTGTTTTTCCAACCATGATGGAAGGTTTAAAAATCATTGATGGAAAGGGAGATCTGTTGAACAGCATTTTCTCCTTCGCCCACAATGTTTTCCATCATTTCAAAAAAGCATTTTAGGAAAAGGAGAAAATGCTGGCAACCAGCATTTTCTTTTCTCACAATGTTTTCAGAAGCCTTCTCTTTCAGGGGTATTAAATTGTGTGTGTAAAGGGTTAATTGTCAGCAAAAAATGCTTTCCAAGTGGGCTAGTCCAAGATTTGACAGTGTAGTAAGTGGTTTGTCCGAATTTCAGACGTTTGCAAGCTACTATGAGACGGGTTAAAAAAAAGAGAGAGAGAGAAAAATAAATCCAGAATAAGTAGACTCGTCCAAATCTAAGAAATTGAGAAATCATTTTTTTCAAGGTGGAAAAAAAGACAACTGGGATAGTTTTTACAAAAATAGGCTCACTGAAAATAAATGGACTCTTCCAATTCCATTGAATTTTAAGAAGTTTTAAACATGATTGAATGGACTATTCCAGAATATTTGATTTCTAAAGAAAATGTTAGATAAAATTAAGTGGACCCTTCCAAATTCAGTGAATTCCAATTCAACGAAATACATTTGAAATGGATTAGTCCAACTTGAAAGATGAAAAAAAAAAAACCCTCAAAGTTAATAATGGACTCTTCAAAATTAAGAAGCTGTGAGACAAAATGAAATTTTACTATAGAATGGACTTGTCCAAATTCAAAGAATGATGAAAAACTGCATTTAAATGGAATGGACTCTTCCAAATTCAATAATAAGCAATGCAATTGAAAAAAGCTAGAATGGACTCTTCTAATTCCAATAACTCTCTATACTAAAACTTGTTTAAAATGAAATCGACTCTTCCAAATTGAATGAGTATAAAAATTAAGTAGAATGGACTCTTCCATATATATTAAAAAAAAAAAAAAAAAAAACTGAAAAAAATAATAGACTCTTCCAAATTCAATATATAATGAGACCAGACAAGAAGTAAAATGGACTCTTCCATCTTAATAGAAAAAACCTATAAATGAATATAATGGACTCTTCCAAATTCAATGAAAAGAGAGCTATAAATTTGGAAAGAATGGACTCTTCCATTTTTCTTTATGTCAAAAGCTTAGAATTTGGCAAAGTCCAAGTTTTTTGTAGTCTGAAAGGGTAAAAAAATAAATGAACTCTTCCACATTCCAGAAATTGGAAAACGATTTATTTGATAAAGTGAACTGTTCCAGGGGTAGAATTTATATAAATATACAGACATTACAAAATAATAAATGGAACCTTCCAAGTTAAATAGACTGACCTCTTAACAAATTTTAGAGTAAATTTTATAAATCATGACAATGAAGCCTTTTTGAAGCATCGTGAGAAAAAGGAGAAAATGCTCCTTTATATTACGATAATGGATTTTATCAGTCAATAGAAAGAAGCTCTTAAAAACATTGTGGGAAAAGGAGAAAATGCTGGTAACCAGCATTTTCTCCTTGTTACACATTGTTTTCTATTCCATCAAAGCAAACTTCCATAATTTGAGAAACATTTGAGTTTTTTTTCCTGCAAATACTTTTAATTTGGAAAAGTTTTATTTTTTGTTGTTGTAAGGTAAAGGGTCGAATGTACTGACAGAGTTAAACCCATTCAACATAAATAGATTCATCCAGATAAGCCCACCCCATCACACTGGACACAAAAGGGGGGAATAGGTTTCATGAAAGTGAGAATTTCGTGCAGTTAACCCTTAACCACATTATACAATTATATAATACTAGTTTTTTTTTTAATGATGTCCGTACCTATGAAAAAGGATTTAAAAACAGTGTTGAAAAAGGAGGAAATGCTGGTGACCAAGATTTTCCACTTTTCCCCACAATTTTTTTAACCCTTTCAAAGAAAAGTTTCTAATTTGTGTAACATTTAAATTGTCGTCTGCATTTGCTTTCAAATTTAGGCCAGTCTAAAATTTTGAAGTGGGGTACAAAATTCGATGGTTAACAAAAACAACAAATCCCCAGCCTTGCATGCTTTGGACACTGAGTAAATACATGAAACCATTTATCTTAACTCTTTACCACACAATGCTGACTTTTAATGACCCTGAGAAAGAAAACTTTTAAAAACATTGTGGGAAAAGGAGAAAAAGCTGGTAACCAGCATTATTTCCTCATACTACAATATTTTTTACCCTTCCAAAACCAAATTTTCAATTTTTCAGTCACACTTATTTTGTCGTTTGCTACTCCTTCGAATTTGGATCAGTCTAAAATTTTATTGTTTGGTAAACAAGATTTTAGACTGGTCCAAATTGAAAGCACATGAAGATGACAAAAGTAAATCAAACATTGAAAATTTGTTTCAAAGCAGGATAAAAACATTGTGGGAAAAGGAGAAGGAGAAATTCTTATTTGTACGGTTGTGCCAATCTATGAGGATAGAGAAGGGTTGGTAAGCCAGGAGCCTTGGGTTTAATCCACATTTGAGGCTTCAAGTTTTATTTGGAATTGTTCTTGCCATGGGTATTGAACTTGAGATCTGATAGTACCAATCACAAAACCGGTCTATCAGCGATACGTCATTCAAAGAAGCTATCCGATTAGTTAGTTTTGGGATCTTAAATTTACCTATGCGATCCCACTAGTTAGTTGTGTATGCATTGTGAAGAGGAAGTAGGTCCGAATGACGTCATGTTAGTAGCTTTCGATTGGCTTACAATAACTACGGTTTATTTGTTGCTCTAGCAACGTGATTGTATCAATGAACTGATCCAAAGTATTTTGCATTTGTCAAAAACGATGCTTTTTATGAATTCGATTTCATTCCTTCTAGAAACTTGAAGTTTATTCTTGCTTTTCTGATTAAATGTACAATTGTCTCGAAATTATTTTGTTCTAATGCACTAGAGAAGTATCGAACTATTTGAAAGGCGTTTTGATAATGCTGTTCAGAGGCATTTGCAGCAAGCTGCCGAGCGCTGACATATGAAGGCGAGAATGAAAATCTCGCCTTCTAAAAATTGCAACAACACAGTTGAGAAGGCAGGTTGTTTATATTTGTGCTTCAGATATTTTGCATTGGCCAGTGCACCTATCCAAGAATTCTTTCACATGTTGGAGAAATTCGATTTGATCGTTATTGAAATTCAGTGTGACAAGATTCATTGGTCTCTCATTGCTGAACTTTGCGTCGACTTTTGTCGAAATTTAGCTAATGGTTCGGAATGAAAGGTAGGAAGGTCTGCTAGAAAAACAGCTGGCAGGGTGAAAGGTACAGGGGAAAGACATGGAAAGTGGTTGGTTATCACATATTCATGAAAAACGAGTCAGAATATTTGCTTTGTTAATATCTTGGACAAGTTCTAAATTGGGTCATATAGACATGTCTTTACTTTTGACCAATCACAATACACTGTTTATTCATTCTATATCAAACCAAGAAGTATGCCTAAAGCCAGCGCATTTAGCTAAGCCAAAAAATAAAGACGTCAACAGAGCTTGTATTGTTAAGTTTTTTTGGGAGAGGCAATCAAGACCATCGTAAAAAAGTTTAATGTTTCTGATGTTGATTTACCCATCACAAGGCACGTCATTTCTTTTACCCTTCCAGCTGTTTTTCTAGCAGACGTTCCTACCTTTCATTCCAAACCAATGGCTAAATTTCGACAAAAGTCGACGCAAAGTTCAGCAATGAGAGACGAATGAATCATGTCACACTGAATTTCATTAACGATAAAAACGAATTTCGCCAACATGTGAAAGAATTCTTGGATAGGTGCACTGGCCAATGCAAAATATCTGAAGCACAAATATAAACAACCTGCCTCTTCAATGTGTTGTTGCAATTTTTTACTGATTCTTTTACCAATCAATTCCGCGTTGTAACGGCTTTACATCATGAGGCATGAGAAAGCTTTGTGGGGAAATGAGAAAATGCTGATAATCAAATCTCTCCATGTTTTTTTTTTTTAAATTACCCTTTCACAAAAAAACCCGTGTAGCTCGTGCAAATCTAATTGTGGCATGACAATAGGTACCCGATAAAAAGTTACACAGGTGCGCGACAAGAAGAATACCCCTTTTAAGGTGCTGCGAAAGTTTCGGCCGATATCCGGCCATATTGAAGAAAAACTTTTGCAGCACGAAAAAAGGGACCACATGGAAAAATCTCAATTTGCAAGCACACGAGATGCAATTCTTGTAATTCCATGCTGCCAAAAGTTAATTGGAGTTGCTCTGAATAACACAGCAAGCTTTTGGCGCTCCGAAAATGATACGAATTACTCAAAATAATGAGTTAAACTTTCGGTCCCCTTTTCTGGTGGCTTGTTTTTTGTGCTCGAAATCAAGAATTTTTTTGTGAATGCTATTCGGCCCCTAAATTATCGTACCCTAGGTAAAATCAAAGCGGGTTTCTTTGACAAATGGTCCCGCAAATGTTTTTGTTTTTGTACGTTGTCTTTCATCCTATTTATTTATAATATGAGCTGTGAATATTAGTACAAACAGAGCACCTTTGCAAATGTTTCTGATCTTGCTTTACCGATCACAAATCACGTCCTTTCATTCACACTGCCAGCTGTTTTTCCAGGACAAGTTTCCTTTTTTTAACTTGTCCATTAGAAAACGATAAACTGGATAGCATGAACAGGATTATCTTTCAAAGAGTAGAAAACATTGTGGAAAAGAAGAAATCGTTGGTTTCTAACAACGATTTAGACGTGCAACCCTTGCGTGCTGAACTCCTCTTATGGCTCTGCTAAATTTTTCGCAAACTTATAAAACTGGATAATAATAATAATCTTTATTAGAGTCTCATTCATGTACAACAATATTTACAACTGATATAAAAGAATTAGAAGTACATGTACATGACCATTGTATATAGAATTATAAAAGACTATCATAAAAACAATGCATAAAATATTCTACAATATTCTAGATGTGTTTGTATGCTTGATTTCTTTAGTTACAAAAGCGTGTCAATTCATCTTTTCACGTGTTTCCTTTGTTTCACTGATTTGTAGGCCCCCCGATATATAATTCTAATTTTCACGGTTTTTATGGCAAGCTAACGAGGAGTTCGGTGTAATAAACCCTTTACCCGTCGGTGTTATAAACCCTTTACCAGTCCACAAAAAAAAAAAAAAAAAAAAAAAAACTGTCCAAATTGAAATCACTTCGAGACAACAATAAAACAAAAATCTAGTTAAAAATGTCACAAACAAGGTGGGAAAAAAAAGTGATCTCAGCAGGACTCGAACTCGCCAAAGGGATTGTATCATTAAGTTTGTATCATTGTATCATATACCTTTTGAGTATAGGGCGAGTGCTCTACCACTGAGCTACGCATTCCGTTCCATGAAATTGAAACACTTATTAATATATTTTTGTGAAAGGGTAATTAAGAAAAAACATGGAGAGATGTTGATTATCAGTATTTTCTCATTTCACCACAATGCTTTCTCAGGCCTCATGATGTAAAGCCGTTACAACGCGGAATTGATTGGTAAAAGAATCAGTAAAAAATTGCAACAGCACATTTGAAGAGGCAGGTTGTTTATGTGTGTGCTGCAGATATTTTACATTGGCCAATGCATCTATCCAAGAATTCCTTCACATGTTGGCGAAATTCGTTTTTATCGTTAATGAAATTCAGTGTGACATGATTCATTCGTCTCTCATTGCTGAACTTTGCGTCGACTTTTGTTGAAATTTAGCCATTGGTTTGGAATGAAAGGTAGGAGCGTCTGCTAGAAAAACAGCTGGCAGGGTGAAAGAAATTACGTGCCTTGTGATGGAAAAATCAACATCAGAATCATTAAGCTTTTTTTTTTGAGATAGGGGAAAATTTCGCTGCGCCAAGAAAGGAGTTAAACCAAATTATTATTTTATTTTTCAACAAGCTGTAAACGCAAGAGTTGCAAGTCCAAATCCTTGCTCGGCAAATGATTGATTGGAAATTCATTTTGCTGAAATTATGCATCTCCTACCCGGAAACGTTGTTTTGATCCTGTTAAATCCTCACCTAACAATCCTTCGTCATAACCAGCACTTGGTTTAATTCTAGTACTTTATTTAAATATAAACATTGCCGGATGAAAAGAGATATGTCGACCACCAGTAATTTCTTCTTTATAATAATTTTTACCTTCCTTCAAAAGATGTTACCTCTCGTATGAATACTACCAGCAGTTTTTTCGGTGCATTAATACTTTTTTAAATTAAACATTGTCGTCTATGAAAGACGTTTCTTAGATTTATTACCCCATTTACTTTTTACGTAACCGCTCCGCTTACTGTTAAACAATAGAAACAAAGGAATGAACCATGCTCTGGTAAAAACGGGGTTAAATGCTTCTACGCCGTGTATTATCCCAAGCAAGACTTCACATAGTTTTGCATTAAAACATGTCTAAAAATGGACTGAATCATGAGGAAGAGTGGTCAGTGGAAGTACAAAAATGAACAGCAGAACTTTCATGTGCACTGAGGAGGCTGACATGGGTTTTTTATATGCATTAAACTCCCTTATTATATGTTTACAGAGCATGGCTCAAATACAGTGAACTTGCTATGAACGTTCATGTGAACATTACAAAGAAATTTGGGTACATTTATTGGTGAGTTCGTGCAGCAAAGCGGAATCCACACTTTCAGATTTTATAACTTTATCTTACTTTGTTGTGGCAGCCGTTTATACATACACATGTGTATATATACCAACATCTAAAACCTCAAGAAATTTTGCGTGCTATTATTTCGCTTTTTGTTTCAGTCCATTAGATAATTATAAACATTTTACATTTGACAAGAACTTATTTTTATTCCTATATATAACAAATGTGCCTTTCAGGAATTTCAGCCCTTTGATAAGAATATCGATCACATCATCTCTGTGTTAAAATGTGGACTTCCAAAGTTTTATAATGTGTCTGAACATTCAAATTGCAGTATTAGTTGTACGATCAGGTTGCAGGGGACTTGGAAACTTGTTCACGGCTGTGGTGAATCATGTCGCCCTGAGCAGAAGGCGAGGTGGCGACATGATTCGACACAGCCGTGAACAAGTTTCCAAGTCCACTACCACCTAACCGTACAACAAATGTATTATATTGCAATTTTTTACCATTCCCATTTTTGTTAAGCCAACTTTTATTTTTTTTGGTTTTAGAAATTGAGTATGCTGACGAATTAGAATTTCCCTTCTGAATGCCCCAATCCAATAAAAACTATTATAATAGGTGCTAAAACGTGCAAGTTGGCGTATAAGATTGATATTAATCTTGATCGATGCTGCCATTTTGTATGTTGTGTTGATAGTGTAGTCATGTATACGGGGCTCCGGAAAGGGAAAATGCTTTTAATTTGGTTTTGCCAGTGTACATGATATATATGTTCGGGACATGTCGCCACCTCGCCGGGACTTGGAAACTTGTTCATGGCTGTGGTGAATCATGTTGTACGAGCCGAAGGCGAGGTGGCGACATAATCACCACAGCAGTGAAAAAGTTTTCAAGTCCCCTGCTACCTGGCTGTACAAGGAATTCATTGTACTGCAAATTTTTACCATACCAACGTTTGTTAAGCGATTTTTACATTTTTTTTTTTGTTGAAAAATTGAGTACGCTGACAAAGTAGAATTTCCTTTCTGAGTGCCACAATTCGATGAAAACTGACTTCACAGAAACCTTGGTAATACGTGCTAAAACGTGCAGCTTGGCGCATAATCTTAATGTTTATCTTGATCGACGCCGCCATTTTGGATGTTGCTTTTAGTGTAGTCATGTATACGGGGCTCCGGAAAGGGACACTGCTTTTAAGCTGATTTTGCCAGTGTGCATGATATATATGTTCGCGGCATACTTAATCCAATCAGATCAAATTCTTTGCAGTGTAACAATTTTACATATTCGAGCCATTTCCTCGTAAAAGGGGTTAACACATCCGTGACTGCTGTACCAAGCAGGATTTCACACAATTATGAATCGATGTAACCCACTTTTTAATAAGTCAGAAAGTTCCTTGAACGTATAGAAAATTTACAAAAAAGCGAGACATGTCGACATAGGTCAGACAGCATGGACTACGCAGGATGACATTGGCCGATAAGTTCTGCACATGTTAAACTACCCCCTATACACAGACCACGACTTATGTAACATTATGCTCAAAATGAAACGTGTGCGAAAGTGTACCGAATGCCGTACTTCGCTTGTGTTTTAGAAACTGGCCAACTCTCCTCTCCTTTTGCCGAGCCCCGGTAAATTTATTCAGATATAAACATTGCTGGATAAAGAAAAAGGTGATTCGAGACGATTAAAAAACATCTGGTTCACAAAATGTCATAAACTATGAGGGAAATATTTGACCAGTACAGAACACGAACTCGGAACCCTTTGCTTACAGAGCGAGTCCTCTACCACTGTGCTACGGATTCCGTTGTAACGACAGATTAACAATTAGCGCATTTTTGTGAAAGGTAGAGGGAATAAAAAACAAGGAAAGTTGTTGGTTATCACATAGATCAATTCATGAAAAACGAGTCAGAAAGTTTCCGTTGTTAATATATTGGACAAGTTCTAAATTGTGTCATACAGACATATCTTTATTTTTGACCAATCACAATACACTGTTTATTCATTCTATATCAAACCAAGAAGTATGTGTAAAGCCGGCGCATTTGGCTAAGCTGAAAAATAAAGACGTCAAAAGAGATTGTATTATTATTTTTCTTTTGGAGAGGCAATCAAGACCCTCGTAAAAAAGCTTAATGTTTCTGATGTTGATTTACCCATCACAAGGCACGTCATTTCTTTCACCCTGCCAGCTGTTTTTCTAGCAGATGCTCCTACCTTTCATTCCAAACTAATGGGTAAATTTCGACAAAGTCAACGCAAAGTACATCAATGAGACACCAATGAATCATGTCACACTGAATTTCATTAACGATAAAAAACGAATTTCGCCAACATGTGAAAGAATTCTTGGATAGGTGCAGTGGCCTATGTAAAATATCTGAAGCACAAATATAAACAACCTGCCTTTTCAAATGTGTTGTTGCATTTTTTTACTGATTCTTTTACCAATCAATTCCGAGTTGTAGCGACTTTACATCATGAGGCATGAGAAAGCATTGTGAGGAAATGAGAAACTGCTGATCTCTCCATGTTTTTATTTTCTAATTACCCTTTCACAAAAATATATCAATAAGTGTTTCTATTTCGTGGAACGGAATGCGTAGCTCAGTGGTAGAGCACTCGCCCTATACTCAAAACGTACCGAGTTCGAGTCCTGCTGAGATCACTTTTTTTCCCACCTTGTTTGTAACATTTTTTAACCAGATTTTTGTTTTATTGTTGTCTCGAAGGGATTTCAATTTGGACAGGTTTATTTTTTTTGTCGACTGTAAAGGGTTTATTACACCGAAGTCCTCGTTAGCTTGCCATATAAATCGTGAATTATATACCGGGGGGGCCTACAAATCAGTGAAACAAAGGAAACACGTGAAAAGATGAATTGTCACGCTTTTGTAACTAAAGAAATCAAGCATTCAAACAAATCCAATTTTATAAGCTGGGGAAAAATTTAGCAGCGCCATAAAAGGAGTTCAGCACGCAAGAGTTGCACGTCCAAATCGTTGTTAAAATCCAATAATTTCTACTTTTCCACAATGTTTTCTACCCTCTGAAAGATAAACCTGTTCCTGCCATCCAGTCTATCGTTTTCTAATGGACAAATTTAAAAAGAAGCTTGTCGTTCTGGAAAACAACAGATAGCAGTGTGAATGAAAGGACGTGATTTGTGATCGGTAAAGCAAGATCAGAAACATTTGTAAAGGTGCACTGTTTGTACTGATATTCACGGCTCATATTATAAATAAATAGGATGAAAGACAACATACAAAAAAAAAAAACAATTTACAGGACCATTTGTCAAAAGAAACCCTCTTTAATTTTACCTAGGGTACGATAAATGAAGGGCCGAATAACATTCACAAAAAAAAATTGATTTCGAGCACAAAAAAACAAGCCACCAGAAAAGGGGACCGAAAGTTTAACTTTTTATTTTGAGTACTTCATATCATTTTCGGAGCGCCAAAAGCTTGCTGTGCCATCCAGTGCAACTCCAATTAACTTTTGGCCGCATGAAATTACAAGAATTGCATCTTGTGTGCTTGCAAATTGAGATTTTTCAATGTGGTGCCTTTTTTCGTGCTGCAAAAGTTTTCCTTCAATATGGCCGTATATCGGCCGAAACTTTCGCAGCACCTTAAAAGGGGTATTCTCCTTGTCGCACATCCGTGTAACTGTTTATCGGGTACCTATTGTCATGCCGCAATTAGATTTGCATGAGCTACACGGGCGCTTTAGGATATATTTATACTTCCATTCCGTAAGAGGGGAAAGCCTAAATCGAACCGCTCGTGCAAAATCCAGAAGCCTTTTGAAAACATTGAGAGAAAATGCTGGTAGTCAGCATTTTCTCCTTTTCCCACAAAGTTTTTTACCCTATCAATTCAAAATTGCACCATTTGAGCCACATTGAAATGATCATCTACAAATGCTTTTAATTTGGATAGGTCTAAAATTTTGCGGTGTGGTAACGGGGGGGGGGGGGGGGGGGGGTGGGGGGGTGTTACTGAACAAAAATTGCAGACAAATTTGACAGTGGCTTAAATGGATCAATTTTGCTCTGATACAGAAGAAAATCTTGTAGGAAAAGGAGATGTGCTGATTACAAGCATTTTCCCCTTTTCCCACAATATTTTCAAAAGGCTGCTTCCTCAGTGTCGTGAAACGTTGTCATTGTGTGATAAAGGGTTAAAACATAGTGGGAAAAGGGAAAAACGCAGGTCACCAGTCTATGCAATATCTTAACTATTTTCGAAACAATCCCTGGTTTTTGCGACCTTGAGATAGAATCCTTTTAAAAACATTGTGGGAAAAGGAGAAATCAGGAAAAAGGAGTTATCAGCATTTTCTCTTTTACCCACAGTGTTTTCTACCCTGCTGGAAATACATTTCAATTTTTAAGTTATGTTTATTTTCTTGTCTGAAAGTGCTTTCAATTTTGACCGGTCTAAAATTTTGTCGTTTGGTAAAGGGTTAAAATTATATCACTACTAGACAACAAAATTATGGACCTGCCCAACCTCAAAGCGCTTCCACATGACAAAGTGAACATGAATCTAACACTGAAATTTAGTCGCTGAGAGAAAGAAAATGTTGTGAGAGGTGATGTTTTTTTTTTTTTAATTCTTTTGA
The DNA here is from genome assembly GCA_943736015.1 of Tridacna crocea. NCBI lineage: Eukaryota > Metazoa > Mollusca > Bivalvia > Cardiida > Cardiidae > Tridacna > Tridacna crocea. Next base: position 16,513,090 of record OX031071.1, on the reverse strand, counting down.
AAACATTACGGGAATATGAAAAATGCAAACTGCAAGCATGTCGCAATAATTTGTCAGGCACACAATAATCAAATGGACCTATCCAATACATGTATATACAGTTATATCTTTCTTAAAAGACAATGTTATGGACCTGTCCAAACTCAAAGCACTTGCAGTCACAAAATTAACATGAATCAAACATTGAAATTCAGTCGCTGAGGGGAAAAATATTCTAGGAAAATGGAGAATATGCAACGTTTTCTCCTTTTCCAACAATATTTTCCAAAGTCTTCTTTTTCGAAATTGTTAAAACCTGGTATTGTCTGGTGAAGGTATAAAGGGAAAATATTTGGACTGGCCCAACAAACATTTGACATTCACTCACATTCTGCAAAGAAAACAATAATTAAAACTGTGTCTATGTCTTATTTTTTCAAAATGAACTAACCCATTACAATCATAGTGTTTTTCCAACCATGATGGAAGGTTTAAAAATCATTGATGGAAAAGGAGATCTGTTAAACAGCATTTTCTCCTTCGCCCACAATGTTTTCCATCATTTCAAAAAAGCATTTTGGGAAAAGGAGAAAATGCTGGCAACCAGTTTTCAGAAGCCTTCTCTTTCATGGGTATTAAAAGTCATTGTGTGGGTAAAGGGTTAATTGTCAGCAAAAAATGCTTTCCAAGTGGGCTAGTCTAAGATTTTACAGTGTAGTAAGTGGTTTGTCCAAATATCAGACGTTTACAAGCTACTATGAGAAGGGTTAAAAAGAAAGAGAGAGAGAGGGAGAGAAATAAATCCAGAATAAGTAGACTCATCCAAATCTAAGAAATTAAGACATAATTTTTTCAAGGTGGAAAAAAAGACAACTGGGATAGTTTTTACAAAAATAGGCTCACTGAAAATAAATGAACTCTTCCAATTCCAGTGAATTTTAAGAAGTTTCAAACATGATTGAATGGACTTATCCATATTCATTCAATTGTTAATGAAATGGACTTTCCAAAATTCAATGATCTGTAAAAGAACTAGAAATATATTAAATGGACTCTTCCAGAATATTTGATTTTTAAAGAAAATGTCAGATAAAATTAAGTGGACCCTTCCAAATTCAATGAATTCCAAGTCAACGGAATACATTTGAAATGGATTAGTCCAACTTGAAAGATGAAAAGAAATTAACCCAAAGTTAACAATGGACTCTTCTAAATTAAGAAATTGTAAGACAAATGAAATTTTTCTATAGAATGGACTTGTCCAAATTCAAAGAAATGAAGAGAAACTGCATTTAAATGGAATGGACTCTTCCAAATTCAATGATAAGGAATGAAATTGAAAAAAGCTAGAATGGACTCTTCCAATTCCTATAACTCTATACTAAAACTTGTTCAAAATGAAATCGACTCTTCCAAATTGAAGAAATAATGAGACCCCAAAAAATAAGTAGAATGGACTCTTCCATATATACTTAAAAAAAACCCTGAAAATAAATAATCGACTCTTCCAAATTCAATATATAGTAAGACCAGACAAGAAGTAAAATTGACTCTTCCATCTTAAATAAAAACCTTAAAACCTTTAAACGAATATAATGGACTCTTCCAAATTCAATGAAAAGAAAGTTATAAATCTGGAAAGAATGGACTCTTCCAACTTCACTCTAATTACTGGACTCTTCCATTTTTTCTTTATGCCAAAAGCTTAGAATTTGGCAAAGTCCAAGTTTTTTGTAATCTAAAAGGGTAAAAAATAAATGAACTCTTCCACATTTCAGAAATTGGAAAAAAGATTTATTTAATAAAGTGAACTGTTCCAGGGGTATAATCTAATATGAATACACAGGAATTGCAAAATAATAAATGGAACCTTCCAAGTTAAATGGACTGACTTCTTAACAAATTTTAAAGTAAATTTTATAAATCATGAGAATGCAGCCTTTTTGAAGCATCGTGAGAAAAAGGAGAAAATGCTCCTTTATATTACAATAATAAATTTTATCAGTCAACAAGAAGCTTTTAAAAACATTGTGGGAAAAGGAGAAAATGCTGGCAACCAGCATTTTCCCCTTGTTACACATTGTTTTCTATTCCATCAAAGCAAACTTCCATAATTTTAGAAACATTTGAGTTATTTTTCTGCAAATACTTTTAATTTGGACAAGTTTTATTTCTTGTTGTTGTAAGGTAAAGGGTCAAATGTACTGAGAGAGTTAGACCCATTTAACATAAATAGATTCATCCAGATACGGAAAGTGAGAATTTCGTGCAGTTAACCCTTAACTACATTATACAATTATACAATACTTTTTTTTTTTTATGGTGTCCGTACCTATGAAAAAGGATTTAAAAACAATGTTGAAAAAGGAGGAAATGCTGGTGACCAAGATTTTCCACTTTTCCCCACAATGTTTTTAACCCTTTCAAAGAAAAGTCTCTAATTCGAGTAACATTTAAATTGCCGTCTGCATTTGCTTTCAAATTTAGGCCAGTCTAAAATTTTGAAGTGGGGTACAAAATTCGAGGGTTAACAATAACATCAAATCCCCAGCCTTGCATGCTTTGGACACTGAGTAAACACATGAAACCATTTGTCTTAACCCTTTACCACACAATGCTGGCTTTTAATGACCCTGAGAAAGAAAACTTTTAAAAACATTGTGGGAAAAGGAGAAAATGCTGGTAACCAGCAGTATTTCCTCGTACTACAATATTTTCTACCCTTTCCAAACCAAATTTTCAATTTTTCTGTCACAATTATTGTTTCGTTTGCTACTCCTTCGAATTTGGACCAGTCTAAAATTTTATTGTTTGTTAAACAAAACTTTAGACTGGTCCAAATTGAAAGCACATGAAGATGACAAAAGTAAATCAAACATTGAAAATTTGTTTCAAAGCAGGATAGAAAACATTGTCGGAAAAGGAGGAGAAATTCCTCTTTTGTAAGGTTTTGCCAATCTATGAGGTAAGAGAAGGGTTGGTAAGCCAGGAGTCTTGGGTTTAATCCACATTTGAGGCTTCAAGTTTTATTTGGGATTGTTCTTGCCATGGGTATTGAACTTGAGATCTGATAGTACCAATCACAAAACCGGTCTATCAGCGATACGTCATTCAAAGAAGCTATACGATTGGTTAGTTTAGGGATGTTAAATTTACATATACGATCCCACTAGTTAGTTGTTTATGCGTTGTGAAGTGGAAGTAAGTCCGAACGACGTCATGTTAGTAGCTTTCGATTGGCTTACAATAGCTACGGTTTATTTGTTGCTCTAGCAACCTGATTGTATCAATGAATTGATCCAAAGTATTTTGCATTTCTCAAAAACGATGCTTTTTACGAATTCGATTTCATTCCTTCTAAAAACTTGAAGTTTATTTTTGCTTTTCTGATTAAATGTACAATTGTCTCGAAATTATTTTGTTCTAATGCACTCGAGAAGTATCGAGCTATTTGAAAGGCGTTTTGATAATGGTGTTCAGAGGCATTTGCAGCAAGCTGCCGAGCGCTGACATATGAAGGCGAGAATGAAAATCTCGCCTTCTAAAAATTGCAACAACACACTTGAACAGGCAGGTTGTTTATATTTATGCTTCAGATACTTTGCATTGGCCAGTGCACCTATCCAAGAATTCTTTCACATGTTGGCGAAATTCGATTTTATCGTTAATGAAATTCAGTGTGACATGATTCATTGGTCTCACATTGCTGAACTTTCCGTCGACTTTTGTCGAAATTTAGCTATTGGTTTGGAATGAAAGGTAGGAGCGTCTGCTAGAAAAACACCTGGCAGGATGAAAGGTACAGGGGAAAGACATGGAAAGTGGTTGGTTATCACATATTCATGAAAAACGAGTCAGAATGTTTCCATTGTTAATATCTTGAACAAGTTCTAAATTGGGTCATATATATGTTCGGCGCAAAGTAGGAATCGGGACAATTCCGGAATTGTCCTGCGCAAAGTAGGAATTCTCACTTTGTCCGCCGATTCCGGAATTGTACCGGACAATTCTAGAATTGCGCAAGGGAGATATATCGTATTATGGTCAGATATGGTCAGTGCGCAAAGTAGGAATATGATTGGACAAAGTAAGAATTCAAAGGGTTGTGCAAAGTGGGAATAGTTACAATAATAAAACCAAGAAAGAATAGCCAAAAGAATTTCTATGCAAAAAATGTAAATGGAATGTTTTGTAACTGAAGACATTTCTCCATTGCCACAAGTCATGAAGCAGCTATGCTTAAGCGACGATGAAGGTGTAGATCAAATCTTTCATGAATGCTAAACTATGAAAACATGCCCATGGTTACCAACATTTTATCTTTTTTCCACAATGTTTTCTTCTCTTTCAAAGACAAATTCCGTCCTTTAAGCGGCATTTAGCTTGTTGTCTTGTAAATGGTTTCATTTTGGATCGGTAAAAAATGTGTTTATGTGGTAAAACTAAAAACTATCACAATATCAAAGTTCTTTTCACTAAGGAAAATCTCAGAGTATCAGACACTGTAGATTCAAGATCAAATATCAGTAACAATGATCAGAAAATGATGAAAAATGAAAATGAGAAAACATTTATTCTTACTTTGTCCCCGATTCCTAGTTTGCCCAGGGAAAATAATACATTCTCACTTTGTCCCAATTCCTACTTTGCGCAGGGACAATTCTGGAATTGAACTGCACCAGGTAGGAATTCTCACTTCGCCCGACAAAGTGAGAATTCCTACTTTGCCCAGGACAATTCCGGAATTGTACCGATTCCTACTTTGCGCAGAACATATACATGTCTTTACTTTTGACCAATCACAATACACTGTTTATTCATTCTATATCAAACCAAGAAGTATGCCTAAAGCCAGCGCATTTAGCTAAGCCGAAAAATAAAGACGTCAACAGAGCTTGTATTATTAAGTTTTTTTTGGAGAGCCAATCAAGACCCTCGTAAAAAAGTTTAATGTTTCTGATGTTGATTTACCCATCACAAGGCACGTCATTTCTTTTACCCTTCCAGCTGTTTTTCTAGCAGACGCTCATACCTTTCATTCCAAACCAATGGCTAAATTTCGACAAAAGTCGACGCAAAGTTCAGCAATGAGAGACCAATAAATCATGTCACACTGAATTTCATTAACGATAAAAACGAATTTCGCCAACATGTGAAAGAATTCTTGGATAGGTACACTGGCCAATGCAAAATATCTGAAGCACAAATATAAACAACCTGCCTCTTCAATATGTTGTTGCAATTTGTTACTGATTCTTTTACCAATCAATTCCGCGTTGTAACGGCTTTACATCATGAGGCATGAGAAAGCATTGTGGGGAAATGAGAAAATGCTGATAGTCAACATCTCTCCATGTTTTTTTTTTCAATTACCTTTTCACAAAAAAGCCCGTGTAGCTCGTGCAAATCTAATTGCGGCATGACAACAAGTACCCGATAAAAAGTTACACGGGTGCGCGACAAGGAGAATACCCCTTTTAAGGTGCTGCGAAAGTTTCGGCCGATATCCGGCCATATTGAAGAAAAACTTTTGCAGCACGAAAAGAGGGACCACATGGAAAAATCTCAATTTGCAAGCACACGAGATGCAATTCTTGTAATTTCATGCTGCCAAAAGTTAATTGGAGTTGCTCTGGATAACACAGCAAGCTTTTGGCGCTCCGAAAATGATATGAAGTACTCAAAATAATTATTTAAACTTTCGGTCCCCTTTTCTGGTGGCTTGTTTTTTGTGCTCGAAATCAAGAATTTTTTTGTGAATGCTATTCGGCCCCTAAATTATCGTACCCTAGGTAAAATCAAAGCGGGTTTCTTTGACAAATGGTCCTGCAAATGTTTTTGTTTTTGTATGTTGTCTTTCATCCTATTTATAATATGAGCTGTGAATATCAGTAGAAACAGTGCACCTTTTACAAATGTTTCTGATCTTGCTTTACCGATCACAAATCACGTCCTTTCATTCACACTGCCGGCTGTTTTTCCAGGACAAGTTTCCTTTTTTTTAACTTGTCCATTAGAAAACGATAAACTGGATGGCACGGACACGTTTATTTTTCAAAGGGTAGAAAACATTGTGGAAAAGTAGAAATTGTTGGATTTTAACAACGATTTAGACGTGCAACTCTTGCGTGCTGATTTCCTCTTACGGCGCTGCTAAATTTTTCGGAAAGTTAAAAAATTGGATGTGTTTATATGCTTCATTTCTTTAGTTACAAAAGCGTGTCTATTCACCTTTTCAGGTGTTTCCTTTGTTTCACTGATTTGTAGGCCCCCCGATATATAATTCTAATTTTCACGGTTTTTATGGCAAGCTAACGAGGAGTTCGGTGTAATAAACCCTTTACAGTGGACAAAAAAAAAATCAACCTGTCCAAATTGAAATCACTTCGAGAAAACAATAAAACAAAAATCTAGTTAAAAATGTCACAAACAAGGTGGAAAAAAAAGTGATATCAGCAGGACTCGAACTCGGTTCCTTTTGAGTATAGGGCGAGTGCTCTACCACTGAGCTACGCATTCCGTTCCATGAAATTGAAACACTTATTAATATATTTTTGTGAAAGGGTAATTAGAAAAAGAAAAATGGGGAGAAGTTGATTATCAGCATTTTCTCATTTCCCCACAATGCCTTCTCATGCCTCATGATGTAAAGCCGTTACAACTCGGAATTGATTGGTAAAAGAATCAGTAAAAATTTGCAACAACACATTTGAAGAGGCAGGTTGTTTATATTTGTGCTTCAGATATTTTGCATTGGCCAGTGCATCTATCCAAGATTTCCTTCACATGTTGGCGAAATTCGTTTTTATCGTTAATGAAATTCAGTGTGACATGATTCATTCGTCTCTCATTGCTGAACTTTGCGTCGACTTTGGTTAAAATTTAGCCATTGGTTTGGAATGAAAGGTAGGAGCGTCTGCTAGAAAAACAGCTGGCAGGGTAAAAGAAATGACGTGCCTTGTGATGGGTAAATCAACATCAGAAACATTAAGCTTTTTTACGAGGGTCTTGATTGCCTCTCAAAAAAAAAAAAAAACTTAATAATACAAGCTCTGTTGACGTCTTTATTTTTCGGCTTAGCTAAATGCGCCGGCTTTACACATACTTCTTGGTTTGATATAGAATGAATAAACAGTGTATTGTGATTGGTCAAAAATAAAGATATGTCTGTATGACACAATTTAGAACTTGTTCAAGATACAGGGTGACCCCCAAAAAATGAGACCCATCAACATGTTAATAAAAACTATAATTTTCAGGCTACACAAACCAAACATCACACATGTTATCTCAACTTAACGCAAGACCTGCACACCAAGTTTCATTAGTCAGAGCATATCACTTTCTGTTTAATGAACTCTTTCCATAATGTGCTCAAAATGAGCCCCTTGGCGCTGGCGGCACACTTGAACACGACGCGCGAAATTCTCAATGACTCGAACGCACTCCTCCTTTGGAATCTCACGAATCTTAGCAGTTATGGCCTCCTTCAACTCGTGAATGTTTTGGGGATTATTCCTATAGACATTGAGTCATTGAGAATTTCGCGCGTCGTGTTCAAGTGTGCCGCCAGCGCCAAGGGGCTCATTTTGAGCAGCGCCACTCGTGAAAATATTACCGATGGTGTCCACTCGATGAAATAAATTTCGATCTTTCACCGAAAAAAACAAATATCCTCTATATCTTGATCGACGCCGCCATTTTGGATGTTGCTTTTAGTGTGGTCATGTATACGGGGCTCCGGAAAGGGAAACTGCTTATAAGCTGGTTTTGCCAGTGTACATGATATATATGTTCGTGGCATACAATCCAATCAGATCAAATTCTTTGCAATATAACAATTTTACATATTCGAGCCATTTCCTGGTAAAAGGGGGTTAATACATCCGTGACTGCTGTACCAAGCAGGATTTCACATAATTATGAATCGATGTAACCCACTTTGTAAAAGTCAGAAAGTTCCTTGAACGTATAGAAAATTTACAACAAGAGGGCTAAGATGGCCCTGGTTCGCTCACCTGAATTTTTGAGAGGACCATAGCCAATTTTTTTACACAATCTAAACAATCAGTTCAGAGAAGAAAAATTTTTTAAGAATTTCTTCATGTCTGTATAGTGTAAATAGCCCACAGCCATCAGAGCCATGTTTCTTGATGGATCAAAATATTTCGAGCAATTTTTGAAAAGGGTCAACTAAGATACATTTCTGTGAAATTATTTCAGAACCTGATCAGCAGTTTCAGAGAAGAATTTTAAAAAATTTCTTAATGGCCATATAGTGCAAGTAGCCCCCATTCACCAGAGCCATGTTTATTGACGAATCAAACTTTAATGAACACCTTTTGAAAAGGGTCACCAAAGGAATATCTCTGTGAAATAATTTCAAAATCTGACCCGCGGTTTCAGAGAAGAAGAGTTTTTAAGAATTTCTTCATTTCCCTATAGTGCAAGTAGCCCCCATTCACCAGAGCCACATTTTTTGACGAATCAAAATTTCGCGAACAAGTTTTGAAAAGGGTCATCCAAGGAACATCTCTGTGAAATTATTTCAAATTCTGACCAGCGGTTTCAGAGAAGAAGAATTTTAAAGAATTTCTGTATAGTGCAAGTAGCCCCCATTCACCAGAGCCATAATTCTTGACGGATCAAAATATCGCGAGCAGTTTTTGAAAAGTGTCATCCAAGGAACATCTCTGTGAAATTATTTCAAAATCTGACCAGCGGTTGCAGAGAAGAAGAATTTATAAGAATTCTTCTTAAATTTCTGTATAGTGCAAGAAGACCCATTCACCAGAGCCATGTTTCTTGACGTATCAAAATTTTACGAACAATTTTTGAAAACGGTCACCCAAGGAACATCTCTGTGAAATTATTTTACAATCTGACCAGCGGTTTGAGAGCAGAAGATTTTCAAAGAATTTCCTCGAAAATTCCATTTCGTTGCCATGGCAACCAGATTTTTTGACGGAATCAAATTCTGTGAACAATTTTTAAAGAGGACCTCCCAAGGAACATTCCAGCCAAGTTTGGTCCAAATTGGCCCAGTGGTTTAGGAGGAGTTGATGTTTAAAGAATTGTTGACAACGCAAGACGCACGACGGACGACGCACAACGGACACCCAGTAATAATAATAATAATAATAATAATATCTTTATTTAGTGAAGGTTACAACATTAAGACATATTTCAAAGTCTTTTTTACATTGTTGCCTTCAAGATGAGTGGAACAACGATAGTAAAAACCACAATAATTAGGAGAACAATGATAATAATAATAATAATGATGATAATAATAATAATGATTATGATGATTGGTGATACTGATGATTGTGGTGTTTGAAAATAAAGAAGAAGATAAATTGATGGCAAAATAATGTATGTTGGAATAATGAGTTATACGGACAGACACACGGTTTTTTGTATAGATGTATAATTACGTAGCTATAATGTGGACTGTACGTTCAATAAATGTTGTTTGAACTGTTTTTTGAAGCTTATTATTGAATTCGCATCTCTGATGGAAGTAGGAATTTCATTCCACACATCCATGCTGAAATACGAGAATGCCCGTTTCTTGTACGATGTATTGAATCTAGAGTTTACGATGTCACTACGAGCAGATGACCTTAAGTTATAATTTGTGTTACTCGAAAACGAAATAATGTCACTCATATATCTAGGCGATAGGTTATTACGACATCTGTAAATTAAAACGCCGGTGTGATACTTACATCTGTTATCTTTTGTTAACCACTTAAGTTGAGAAAAAAGATTTTTCGACGGTGTTCTTGGGGTAACGCCTAGAATAATGCGAGCGATTCTTTTCTGGAGGACGGTAAGCTTAGCGGATTTACATTTGGTGTTCTTCCACCATACTGTACAACAGTAGTCAAAGATTGGGAGTATGTAAGAGTTGTAAAATAACTGTTTCATTTCAAATGTGAGATACATGGAGATTCTCTTTAGCAATGTTATCTTACTGTTAATCTTAGATGTAGTTTTATCAATATGAAAATTCCAGGATAAATGCTTATCAACATAAACATCTAATATTTTATGAGATTCAACGTTTTCAATGCAAAAATTATCAATATTTAAATCTAGATTAGTAGACCTTAATTTGTATTTAGGTCCTATAAGCATACATTTTGTTTTATTTGGGTTTATAAGCATATTGTTAAGAGTGCACCAACTCAGTATACATTCTAGACTATTCTGGAGATCAGCTTGTATTTCTGTAAGGTTTGTTCCGCATGTATACAATGTCGAATCGTCCGCATAAAGGTCTAAATTAGACTTACCGACGTGTAAGCCTATGTCATTTATGTAAATTAAAAAGAGTAATGGTCCCAAAATAGACCCTGAGGGACCCGCTAGTTAGAATTCGTGGCGAAGAAAATTCATTGTTATACCTAATAAACTGTTTTCTGTCACTCAGGTAGGATTTGAAAAGTGCCAGAGACTTTTCAGAAAATGAAAAGTGCCAGAGACTTTTCAGAAAAATTGTGCAGCGTCAGCTTGTGTAACAAAATCTCATGGTCAACTAAATCGAATGCTTTCTTAAGATCAACAAAAACTGTGCCAATAATTTTCCCTGAATCGATTTCCTTAAACCATTCATCAATCAGCCGAATAACTGCCGTCTGACATGAGTGTCTTTCTCTAAACCCTGATTGGTGTTTAGTTGATATATCAAATTTAGTGAGAAAGGACAGTAATTGGTTAGATACATGACGTTCAAAATCTTTGATACAGTTGGTAAAAAAGATATTGGTCGATAGTTGTTTGGATCTTCCTTTTCGAACCCTTTATGTAGAGAGAGCACATAAGCCTCTTTCAATGCATTTGGAAAAACACCTTTCGCGATGCTGTTATTTATGATAGAAGTTATTGGTAAAACTATATGATCACCACAATGTTTCAAAATAGTTGCGCTTATTCCGTCAATTCCTGTAGCTTTATTTGTATCCAGATTTTTCATCATTCGGCAAACCTCAAAACCAGTTACCCTAAAAGCTCCCCTTGAGCCATGTTTCTTGATGAATCAAAATATCGCGAACAATTTTTGAAAAGGGCCACCCAAGGAACATATCTGTGAAATTATTTCAAAATCTGACCAGCTGTTCGAGAGAAGAAGAATTTTTAAGAATTTCTTCATTTCCCTATAGCGCAAGTAGCCCCCATTCACCAGAGCCATGTTTCTTGACCTATCAAAATTTCGCATACACCTTTTGAAAAGAGTCACCCAAGGAACATCTCTGTGAAATTATTTTAAAATCTTGCCAGCGGTTTCTGAGAAGAAGAATTTTTAAGAATTTCTTCATTAAAGTATAGTGCAAGAAACCCCCATTCACCAGAGCCATGTTTCTTGACGGATCAAAATTTCAAACAATTTTTGAAAAGGGTCACCCGAGGGACATCTCTGTGAAATTATTTTAAAATCTGACCAGCGGTTTCATAGAAGAAGAATTTTTAAGAATTTCTTCATTTCTGTACAGTGCAAGTAGCCCCCATCTACATCCACCAGAGCCATGTTTCTTGTTGGATCAAAATTTCGCGAACAATTTTTGAAAAGGGTCACCCAAGGAATTTCTGTGTGAAATTATTTTAAAATCTGGCCAGCGGTTTCAAAGAAGAAGAATTTTTAAGAATTTCTTCATTTCTGTATAGTGCAAGAAGCCCCCATTCACCAGAGCCATGATTCTTGACGGATCAAAATTTCACGAACAATTTTTGAAAAGGGTCATCCAAGGAACATCAACGTGAAATTATTTTAAAATCTGACCAGCCGTTTCAGAGGGGAAGATTTTTAAAAAATTTCCTAGAAAATTCCATTTCGTTGCCATGGCAACCAGCGTTTTAGACGAAATCAAATTCTGTGAACAATTTTTAAAGAGTACCTCTCAAGGAACATTCCAGCCAACTTTGGTCCAAATTGCCCCAGCGGTTTAGGAGGAGTTGATGTTTAAAGAATTGTTGACGATGCACGACGCACGACGGACGACGCACGACGGACACCCAGTGACCCTAAAAGCTCCCCATGAGCACGTTGTGCTCAGGTGAGATAACAAGGGTCGGAAAAACAATATAATTATTCCTAACAATATTTTCAAAAGCCGTCTTTTTAATTCTTAAAAAGCGACAACACACAAAGCTATAAAAATACATTTAGAACTTTTTTAATAGTTTTTCTTTCGACAAACTATAGAGTTATTTCTTTTCCCCACGTGTCAATATTGTTTAAACATACAATGCATTAAACTACTTAACAAACCCTCTATGGAATTCATCTGAAAATTGGAAGACTGAAAAATCAAAGATAAATATAGAATATGACATTTGAGTTTAAATTTTCTTCTGAGTCTAAAAATAGTATTAAGCGAACCTTTTGTGGGTTTACTTACATCTTGAAGGACGAGTTAAATAGGGGTTTTCAGCTCAAAAACCAAAACGTATCAGGTTCTCTTATCACATAACGATATTTCACAAGTTACAGGTCAAAGTATTATCAACACTCTTCATGCACACCAGGCAAATTCCATAAATATAACGTGATTTTGACGTATTCACCTTAAGGAAACGTTGTGGAAAAAAGAGAAACTGCCATTATCCTGCAATTTTCCCTTATTCCCAAAGTGTTTTATTCTGTATTGGATTCGTTGAATATGCTTAAATTACGTATCTTGGATCAAAGATAGCCCCTCCATAGGGTCATAGTTATTTTTTTTCGTCGAAAAAGGAAACGCATATCATCTATGTATTATAGTCGGGAAGGGTGATGGAGATCAATTCGATCATCGATCATAAAGTCATGCTCATATAAATGCGCTACTGAATGATAAAAATACGCGAGGTACAGCGAATAACACTGCTATTATGAAAAAGTGTTTAAAAACAACCCGCATGTCTTTTGGAATAAGATAAGCGCTAAAATCTGTTGTTAAATCAAACAGTTTGTGAGAAATAATAAGGTAAACAATAGTTGCAAAGGCAAAATTGAGTAAAGGATAACCTTTGGGCAGGTAACGAATGGTGTCCTTTGCATTGGACTGCAAGTACACGTGCAGTTGCGATAAGTAAGTTTCCAGAGTTATCTTTCCTAACCAGGCAAACATAGACACGTGATGCTGTCGTAACACAGGAAATGAATTTCGAATTACGATAAAACAAATAATTGGTATAGTGGATGTATATGGATGAATTTTATTATAGCTAAATTTGTCTTGCCTCATGAATGAAAAGTACCAAAGGCATAGAGCTGCAACACTGAACAAAATCATTATTACCTTTATGGTCATGCAACGGATTATATTTTCTGATTTTTCTATATTTTTCATAAACGTTTCAAAGAGGGGATAATTATAAGCGCACAACATTCCTACAAAACATGCCCAATGATCTAAACCTGCACGAAAGGCCCATTCGTGCATCGGGTCATAATTTGGCATGTGGAACTCTAGAATAAACCGAAATGGCCTAAATATATTGTTTGTAATTACATCAACTTCAAATATCAGAGCATTAAAGATGAAATACATGACGAATTTTACTGCCATCTTGATACGATCAGTATTCCACGAATTAAGAATTCCCATAAATACGTAGACGCTAATGAACCAATAAGAATGCATTGCGCAGATGTAGTAAAGCATGTACTCGTTGTTGGTGACGACACACAGGCACGTGACCAGAAAGTTCAACCGGAACTGCATCTTCAGAAATCGCCAAAGAGAGAAATCTTTGCGGACCCAAAAGAATGAAAAATTACCTGCAATTGAAAATAAAAGTTATGAAACAAGACAGGTCAACCTCTCAGTTACATTGTTGGAATTTATCCATCAGTTTGATGTAAAAAGACATGTCTATGGAAAATGGTGTAACAACAATTCTGATTTCTGAAAGGAACAGTCAGACCTGAAAATTCGTCTTTCTTTCAAGGCATATTTTATCTGTATGATGTTTATCGGCATTTTCAAAATTGTTTCAGTTATATAATAGCGGCCTATCCATACTTTCCAAAGATTCCACATACAGTACTTTGCACAATATTCAAAACCAAGGATTGCTTTTATTCATAACTAAATATAACCAGCGGTGATAAAAGAATGGATATAGTTAGTCGCCATGGCTGTTTTCTTTCCCCGTACAGAAATTAGACGACCTAGGGATCAAATCAGCTATACCCCTTGTTTCAAGCCCTCATGGAATCGACTGAGCCACCAAGTCCAGTTTTCCCCAAGGAAAGAAAAGTCGTCATTTTGTGACTAGAGAACTTATGAATGGTTTGAATTATCTTTTGTTCGAGATCTGAAGTACCGCCTTCTCCATAATTTCATTAAACATTCAAATCCACTTTTTTTTTTTAGATTTCTACTCGTTTTTGAAACACTTCTATGTTGACAGTGTGACAATTATCTTTGATACTATCAGCACTGAGGCAACTATCATCTTCCTCAAAGAGAATGGAGTCTATACAAATCTGTGACATTCTTTCAAAACTTTATCTTCCTATTCAGACTATTCTATTCTCATCGTCTAACATATCTGTTTTATCTTATTTCCATTACAGAATTGTTCCAATGACCCATCTTTCATGACAGACTCATTTCTTTCCAGTTACAAACTACTTTTGCCATTTCATTACTTTTTTCAAATCATGCGCTTAATGACACTAGTTGTCAATGTGCCATAAAACATTTTTCATTCATTTATTCATTCATTCATTCATTCATACTACTTACCAAAACCGGTCATCCACACGTAGGCGGCAATATAGACACGTATCCAGTTGTACCATTCCTTGGCAGCAAACATGTGATACCAAACAAACATGACTTGCATCCATCCTTTCCATTCTTCTGTTTGATCTCTGCGCAGATGAGTAGATGAAATGATATAGAAATAAATGCAGCGGACTAATTCGAAATTTAAAAAGGTCAAGGAACGTTTCTTGCTGTCTATGAATTCTACCCCCAAAAAAAAAAAAGATTCAAGAGTCACAGTCATATTATCATCTTTTTGCATGAAAGACTTGTTACAATTTCTTTTTTGGAAAAGTAACTTCCACTCATGGTGAGTGATTTCCAAGCAAAAGGACGTTTGAAGAAATCATGAAATTTGCAAGATTCATTTTTTTTGTTTGTTTTTTTTTTAATTTCAAAGGGAGATAATTTTATGGTTTGTGACATATTATGATGTTGGCTTTTAAGCGCAAAGTCTAAACGTAGTGGAAAAGACAAAGAAATATGGGCCCGTATTCACCAACCATTCTTAAGAATGTTCTTGGTCTTATTCTCCAGAATTTTCTACATTTGTAAGTAACACAACTTCTGATTGGCTAAACCATTTGGTTTAGCCAATCAGAAGTTGTGTTACTTACAAATTCGGAAAACCTTGGAGAATAAGACTAAGAATATTCTCAAGAATGGTTGGTGAATACGGGCCCTGGTTAAACAGCATTTTCTCCTTTTCCTACGATATTTTCAGAAGCTGTGTGCTGAAGGTCAGGAATAGAGAGAGAGAGAGAGAGGAGAGAGAGAGATGGGTATTATTCTTTTCTCGAAAAAAAAGTTCTGTAGCATCTTTTAAACAAGGTATTTGGCAATTTATGGTAAATTATTTTCTCCATTTGCCATGGTTTTTTTTTTTTTTTTTTTTCTTTTAGATTCTTACCGTCATAGTTTCAGGGATAGATTGATAGAAGGCCAGACAGACAGAGACAGAATGACAGAAAGAGAGACTGTTGAGGTATGTGCATTTTTAACTCTTGACTGTAAAAAATTGCATGTGGCATCTTCCAAAAGATGCAGTTGGGAAAACCTGGTAACTTTTTTTTCTCGATTTGCCACGATGATTTCTTGCTTAGTAATTGCAATCATTAATTTCCCTTCTCTTATCTTTCATTGATTTTGTCTTCACCGTGCAGTGCTGTGTACAGGGTATTCAAAGGGCAAAAATTCAACCACCAACAGAAATGACTGCTGGACCAGTTTTAAGGGAGATAAATCCAGAGGCCGTAGTCAAACCGCATGTTTTTGGAGGCAAAGTCGGCAGTCAAAGGCCATGTACTTGTCGCCAAAGCTGCAGTTACAGCGTTGGTTTTGTAGATCAAAGCTGTACTCCTATACGCGCAAGAGGAGCAGTCAAAGACCAGAAAGATCAAATACATATATTAAAGGATTCACAGAGAAACATGTTAAAGTAGTCAAAGACAGTCAGAGACACGTATGTTTTAGGCAAAAACTGCAACCACAGACCTTTATATCTACCTCAGTCAAAGAAAGTATTTTTTAGGCAAAGATAGCAGCCACGGACCTATATATCTACTTCAGTCAAACACGCGGATTTTTTAGGGCAAAACAGCAGCAACAGACCTTTATATCTACTTCAGTCAAAGACACCTATTTCTTCGGCAAAAGCCTTAGCCAAAGACCTTAATATTTACTTTAGTCAAAGACACATATTGTTTAGGCAAAAACCGCAGCCACAGACCTTTATATCTGCATGTCCCTCTGTCAAAGACATAATTTTTTTTAGGTAAAAACCGCAGCCATAGACCTCAGTATCTACTATAGTCAAAAACAGGCATTTAACAAGCAAAGATCATAGTCAGAGACCTTAATGTCTACTTCAGTTAAAGACAAACAAATTTTTTAGGCAAAAACAGCTGCCGCAGACCTTTATATCTACCTCAGTCAAACACACGTAGTTTCGAGGCAAAAACATCAGCCACAGACCTTTATATCTACCTCAGTCAAAGACACGATTTTTTTAGGCAAAAACCCCAGCCAAAAACCTTGATATCTACTTTAGCCGAAGACACGTTTTTTAGACAAAAATCGCAGCCATAAACCTTAATATCTACTATAGTCAAAAACATGTATTTTTTAGGCAAAAACCGCAGCCACAGACCTTTATATCTATCTCAGGCAAAGACACGTACTTCTTAGGCAAGAGCCGCAGCCACAGACTTTTATATCTACCTCAGTCAAAGAAAGTACACACGTTTTTTTTAGGCAAAAACAGCAGCAACAGACCTTTATATCTACCTCAGCTGAAGACACGTACTTTTAGGCAAAATCAGAATCCAGAGACCTTAATATATACTTTAGTCGAAGACATGTATTTTTTTGGCAAAAAAAGCAGCCAAAGACCTTTATATCTACTTCAGTCAAATACTCGTATTTTTAGGCGAAATCCCTGGCCATATACCTTATTATCTATTATAGTCAAAAACACGTATTTTTAAGGAAAAAGCTGAAGCCACAGACCTTAATATCTACTTCAGTCGAAGATAGGAATTTTTTAGACAAAAACCCCAGCCACGGACAATTATATCTACCTCATTCAAAGACACGTATTTTTTTGGCAAAAACTGCAGCCACAGACTTTTATAACTACCTCAATTAAAGAAATCTTGATGCAAAAACAGCCACAGACCTTTATATCTACCTTAGTCAAAGACACGTATTTTGTAGGCAAAAACCGAAGCCACAGACTTTAATATCTACCTTAGTCAAAGACACGTATTATTAGTCAAAAACAGCAGCCACAGACCTTTATATCTACTTCAGTCAAAGACACGTAAGCTTTAGGCAACAACAGCAGCCACTGACCTTTATATCTATTTCAGTCAAACACACGTATTTTTTAGGCAAAAACAGCAGCCACAGACCTTTATATTTACTTCAGTCGAAGACACATACTTTTTAGGCAAAAACAGCAGTCACAGACTTTTATCTTCTTCTGTCAAAGACACCTACTTTTAGGCAAAAGCCACAGCCACAGACCTTTATATCTACCTCATTCAAAGACACGAATTTATTAGTCAAAAAAAGCAGTCACAGACCTTTATAACTACCTCATTCAATGACATATTTTCTACGCATAAACAGCAGCCACAGACTTTTGTATATACCTCGGTCAAAGACAGGCATTTTTTAGGCAAAAACCGCAGCCACACACCATTATATCTACCTCAGTCAAAGACAGTTATTTTTTAGGCAAAAGCCGCAGTCACAGACCTTTATATCAACTTCAACCAAAAACATTAATTTTATAGGCAAAAATCGCAGCCATATATCTTAATATCTACTTCAATCGAAGGCACGATTTTTTTAGGCAAAAACTGCAGCCACGGACCTTTATATCTACCTCAGTCAAACACACGTATTTTTTTTTGCAAAAACCGCAGTCAGAGACACTTTTAGCTATTTTAGTAAAAAAAACATATTTCTTAGGTAAGAGCCGCAGCCACAGACCTTTATATCTACCTCAGTCAAAGAAACGTATGTTTTAGGTAAAGATAGCAGCCAAGAACCTATATATCTACTTCAGTCAAACACACGTATATTTAGGCAAAAACAGCAGCCAAAGACCTTTATATCTACCTCTGTCAAAGACATGAATTTCTTAGGCAAAGACTCAATATCTACCATAGTCTAAAACATGCATTTTAGAAGCAGCTACTGCAGCCACAGACCATAATATCTACTTCAGTCAAAGACACGTATTTTTCAAGCATAAACAGCAGCCACAGATCTTAATATTTACTTTAGTCAAAGACACGTATTTTTTAGGCAAAAGCCGCAGCCACAGACCTTTATATCTACCTCAGTCAAAAACATGGACTTTTTAGGCAAAAACAGCAACAACAGACCTTTATATCTACTTCAGTCAAAGACACCTATTTCTTCGGCAAAAACAGCAGCCAAAAATCTTTATATCTACTAATGTCAAAGACATGAATTTTCTTAGGCAAAAACCGGAGCCATAGACCTCTATATCTATCATGGTCAAAAACACGCATTTTAGAAACAAAAACCGCAGCCAAAGACCTTAATATCTACTTTAGTCAAAGACACCTATTTCTTCGGCAAAATCCCCAGCCAAAGACTTAAATATCTACTTTAGTCAAGGACACATATTCTTTAAGCAAAACCGCAGCCACAGACCTTTATATCTACCTCAGTCAAAGACACATATTTCTTCGGCAAAAACCGCGGCCAAAACCCTTTATATCTACCTCAGTCAAACACACGTATTTTCTAGGAAAAAACAGTAGCCACAGACCCTTATATCTACCTTAGTCAAAGACACGTATTTTTTTTCGGCAAAAACCGCAGCCAACGACCTTAATATCATCTATAGTCAAAGACACGTATTTTTCAGGCAAAAGCAGCAGCGACAGACCTTAATATCTATCTCAGTCAAAAACACATATTTTTTAGGAAAAAGCCGTAGCCACAGACCTTAATATCTACTTCCGTCAAAGACACGAATTAATTTTTAGGCAAAAACCGCAGCCACGTCACTCAAAGACACCTATTTTTCAGGCAAAAAGTTGAGCCACATACCTAAATATCTACTTCAATCAAAAACACGTACTTTTCAAGCAAAACCTGCAGCCACAGACCCTTATATCTACCTCAGTTAGAGAAAAATATGTTCTAGGCAAAAACCGCAGCCACAGACCTTAATATCTACTTTACTCAAAGACACGAATTTTTTTGGCATAACCAGCAGCCACAGACCTTTATGTCTACCTCAATCAAAGACACGTATTTTCAGGCAGAAACCGCAGCCACGGACCTTTGTATCTACCTTAGTCAAAGAATTTTCTTAGCATAAACAGCAGCCACAGACCATTATATATACCTCAATCACAAAGACACGTATTTTCTAGGCAAAAGCAGCAGGCACATACCTTTATATCTACATCAGTCAAAGACACCTATTTCTTCGGCAAAAACCGCAGCCAAAGACATTAATATCTACTTTAGTCAACGACACGTATTTTTAGGCAAATATCAACCATAGCCACAAACATGCATTTTCCAAGCAAAAATCGCGGCCAAAGACCTTAGCATCTACTTCAGTCAAAGACACGACTTTTTTTAGGCAAAAACAGCAGCCAAAGACCTTAATACCTACTTTAATCAAAAGCACGTATTTTTTAGGCAAGAGCCGCAGCCACGGACGTTTATTTCTACCTCAGACAAAGACAAGAATATTTAGAGAAAAACCGCCGCCACAGACCCTAACATTTACCTCAGCCGAAGACACGTATTTTTTAGGCAAAGACCGCAACCACAGACTCTTCCTCTTATATCTACCTCAGTCAAAGACATGTATTTCTTAAGCATAAACAGCAGCCACAGACCATAATATCTACTTTAGTCAAAGACACGTATTGTCTAGGCAAAAGCCGCAGCCACAGACCTTTATATCTACCGCAGTCAAATACATTTATTTTTTGGGCAAAAACAGCAGCAACAGACCTTTATATTTACTTCAGTCAAAGACACCTATTTCTTCGGCAAAGACCTTAATATTTACTTTAGTCAAAGACACGTATTTTTTAGGCAAAAGCCGCAGCCACAGACCTTTATATCTACCTTTATAAAAGAAATGAATTTGTTAGGCAAAATTCTCAGCCATAAACCTCAAAATCTACCATAGTCAAAAAACACGCATTTTACAACCAAAAACCGCAGCCAAAGGCCTTAATATCTATTTCAGTAAAAGACACCAATTTTTTAGGCCAAAACAGCAGCCACAGACCTTTACATCTACCTCAGTCAAAGACACGTACTTTTTTAGGCAAACATCGCAGCCAAAGACCATAATATCTTCTTTAGTCAAAAACACGTATTTTTCAGGAAGAAGCCGCTGCCGAAGACTTTTATATCTACCACAGTCAAAGACACGTATTTTTTAGACAAAAATCGCAGCCAAAGACCTTAATATCTTCTTTAGTAAAAAACACGTATTTTTCAGGAAGAAGCCGCTGCCAAAGACCTTTATATCTACCTCAGTCAAAGACACATATTTCTTAGGCAAAAAAGCAGCCACAGACCTATATATCTACCTCAGTCAAAGACACATATTTTTTAGGTAAAAACTGCAGCCACAGACCCTTATATCTACCTCGTTCAAAGACATATTTTTAGGCAAGAACCGCAGCCATAGACCTTAATATCTACTTTAGTCAAAGACACGTATTTTTCAGGCAAAAACCGCAGCCACAGACCTGAATATCTACTTCAGTCAAAGACACATATTTTTAGGCAAAAACAGCAGCCACGGACATTTATATCTACATCACTCAAAGACACGTATTTCTTAGGCAGAAACAGCAGCCACAGAATCTTATATCTACTTCAGTCAAAGACACATATTTTTAGACAAAAACTACAGCCACAGATCTTTATATCTACTTCAGTTCAAGACACGTATTTTAGGCAAAACAGTAGCCACAGACCTTTATATCTACCTTGGTCAAAGACACGTATTTTTTAGGCAAAAACCGAAGCCACAGACCTTAATATCTACTTCAGTCAAAGATACGTTTTTTTTAGGCAAAAACAGCAGCCGCAGATCTTTAAATCTTCCTTCGTCAAAGACACGTATTTTTTAGGCAAAGGTTGCGCCCACAGCCCTTCTTTTGAATGCAAAGATTGCATCCATTGGAATGTAAAAGGCAATAAGTAGAGAAAAACAAACGTATTTGTATTCAAAGTAGGTGGTAAAAAATGTTTTATAGGCAAAAACCGCAGTCAGATGCTCGCATTATTTTTTTTTTCAAATTCACAGCGTTAGTCTTAAATGAATTTGTTAATGATGCAGTGAAAGTCTTACCATTGAACCAAGCTTAAAGTTTTTGACATTTGATGCAGATTTAATGCTCGTTACGGTATGTTATTTCAGTATATTCACTTTTTAACTTTTTACCACACAATTTCTTAGACTTGTCCAAATTCAAAGCAAATTACTGTCGAAAAAAGAAATGCCAATGAAACGATGAAGCTTGCAATTGAAAATAAAGAAAACGTTGTGAAAAAAAGGAGAAAATGCTGCATATTCTCATTGTTCCTAAATGTTTTGAAAAGGCTGATCTTTATTTATTATCATTATTTTTTTTTGTTTCGTTAAAACTCAGGATTGTATAGTAAAGGGTTAATCCTTAGGCTGCTAAGCGTGACTCACTGAATCTTGAATCTACACTTTCCGGAAAGCTTTTTTTTTTATTGCTCATTCAGAAAATAAATTGAAACAACATTAATCAAGTATTTACCATCAGCTGGAAAGTTTTGTTTCATTTATTCTGAAAAAATGAAATGTGTTTATGGAACCTTAGAAAATATTGTGGGAATAGAAGAAAACGCTGCCACGAGTGAAAACATCACCGAACGTGTTCATGAGATGAAATAAATTTCGATCTTTAACCGGAAAAAAAAGTTCTATTAATTTCATGGCTTTAAATCATTAAATCATTTAACCAACTTTATCCAGAGTTTTGCTTCGATTATTTTCCTACAACAAATGAAGTGTGATGTAAACAACGAAATTTTTCTTTCAATGGGTGAAAGATATAGTGACAAAATGCTTATCAGCAACATTCACACCTTTTACGACATTTTTTTCAATAGGCTACGTGAAAATACTCGCAACCAAGTAGATATTAGAGACCAAAGTTTCAAACCTGTTAAGTATTTTATCCGGTGTCGGTTTTATCGTAAACACAGAGGCTACTAAAAAGAATAGAAAGACTAGGAATAAGAACCGGTCCCTGTTGTATACCCTCTCTGATTTTGGAAATATCTGCAAAGTAAAAAAAAGGTTATATTGCTAAGAGAGAGAGAGGGGACACAAAAACAGACAGACAGACAGACAGACCTTTATGCAAACAGTTTTTGAAGCACGAGCATTGTTCACAGTCAGGATATCTTTTGAAAATAGGAAAGCAGCGTTTGAGCAGAAAATGTGGAAAGTTTATTATAATAACAATGGTGTCATATTTTTGCCACAAAGTTCGAGATAACTTTCGAGATGATTTTAGAAAACTATCGACTCGAATCAAAGTTTCCTTGCTTTTTTTTTCTAGATGGTAAACAGTGTTCTGAAAATTAAAACCATCACGTTAAACTTCTTAAGATGACGCAATAGTTACCTCACACTCGTGGCAGAAAATGCTTCCATAGATAACATAGAAAGACAGAACATTTCATTTTTCTTTCGATCGTCTACTTTTTTGTTCTTTTGATTGGAAGGTTTTTTATGCCGTTTAAAGATAATTTTAGCCATACCATATCAATAGCCTGCCATATTTCTCAGGGTGTGGATAACACGGAAACCAAAAGTTCCAGAGTTTCTGGATCACAAGTCAATCAAACTAGCCACTAAGTGACCCTAAGACAAATGGCTTATTGACAAAAGGCAGACACAAAGAGACAGAATACTTAAGTTACATGCATTGAATGAAAATGTAGAAAATTAGAAAGTAATAGAGAGCGGCAGACAAGACTGTTTAGACAGCCAGAAGTTATGTTTCTTTGCGATCTTGATCTTATTCTTGATTTCAGTAGTGACGCAGTTTCTGGTTTGGTATAGCAGGGAAAAGGGTTCAGCCAACCAGAAATTGTGTAACTTTAAAACGTAGGGAATCAGGGCTTGTATTCACCAACCATTCTTAGAACGTTCTTCATCTTATTCTCCAGATTTTTTTACATTTGTAAGTAACAAAAATTCTGATTCGGTTAAGCAAATAAGAAGTTGTGTTACTTACACATTTAGAAAACCTTAGAGAATAAGACTAAGAATATTATCAAGAATGGTTGGTAAATACAGACCCTGTTGGAATTAGATTATGAATGCTTGATTCTGGCAAAGAGACAGCCAGTCACGTGCATTCTGGTGGCTTGACAAAGCTATAGATAGAAAAAAAGATAATTTTCAGAAATGAGAAATCCATAAATTACCTTCCGATAATCACATAAGTAGAAATATGTGAGTATTACTCCAAATATCAGCACCTTCAGTAAAAAGTCTTGAGAACTCGGTGCTGGTCTCACAGTCATTATATTTTTATTGGAAACAGGTTTTGTTTGAACAGCTCCATTTTGTTCGCTGGTTTTGGTTTTACCCTCTTCCATCGCACTTACACTATTAGAAACATGACTAGGGGTTTCATTCTGATCAACTTGTTCTTTTTTCTTCTCGAGCGTTTGGTTTAAATTATCCACCATTTCTGGTGTCTGCTTTTCTTTCTTCTCGGCTTTGTCATTGCTTAAATCGACAAATCCGAGAAACTGTGCCAGCCATAAGATAAAACATCCAATCCATATCATGAAAAATGTCACCTGACCTGGTGTGACGTCATAATGAGGTTCCGTGTGTAAATCAAATGTCACGTTCTGCTCCCGATACAGTCTATCCATGAAACCCATTTTTGTTCCTGAAAGACAACGATGGAATATTCAATGAATAGTATCTCATTTTCCGACACTCATTTTTTTCTAGGTCCTGAAAACCCAGGGTTGTGTAATGAAGAGTTAAGTCCCTTCTCTTACGACTTCAGACGCATTTCGATGTGCATGCATGAAATAATAAATTAATGCTAACAGCGAGTGATTTTTCATTTTTCAAACAAGTATTTCGTGAACTCGTACGTTTATAGATAATCCTGGGTACATTTAAAGTCTCTATACAGTACTGGAAAACTGTATTGCAACTTGAGAAATCACTTGTGTGTTTTTATAGGACTTTATATCTTCACTATACTTTTTTTAGCTCACCTGAGCACGAAGTGCTCATGGTGAGCTTTTGTGATCGCCCAATGTCCGTCGTCTGAAAAGCATCGTCCGTCGTGCGTCGTGCGGTGTGCGTCGTCCGTCGTGCGTCGTGCGTCGTCCACAATTTCTTTAAACATCTCCTTCTAAACAACTGGGCCAAACTTGAAGAAACTTGGGAGCGATGTTCCTTGGGTGAAGCTCTACAAAAGTTGTTCAAAAGATTGAATTCCAGCCATAATTCTGGTTGCCATTCTGGTTGCCCCGAGGGTCACAAGTTTGAAATATAGGAACAAAGAAGGAAAACTTTAAAATTCTTCTTCTCTGAAACTAGGTGGTGCAGAGCTTTGATATTTGGTATGTAGCATCTCCTAGTAGACCTCTACTAAGATTGTTCATATGATGCCCCTGGGGTCAAGACTGGCCCCGCCCCGGGGGTAACAAGTTTGAAACTTAGGAACAAAAAATGAAAACTTTAAAAATCTTCTTCTCTGAAACTAGAAGGTGCAGAGCTTTGATATTTGGTATGTAGCATCTCCTAGTGGACCTCTACCAAGATTGTTCATATGATGCCCCTGGGGTCAAAACTGGCCCCGCCCCGAAGGTCACAAGTGTGAAACTTAGTACCAAGGAAGGAAAACTTCAAAAATCTTCTTCTCTGAAACTAGAAGGTGCAGAGATTTGATATTTGGTGTGTAGCATCTCCTAGTGGGCCTCTACCAAGATTATTCATATGATGTCCCTGGGGTCAAAACTGGCCCTGCCCCGGGGTCACAAGTTTGTATTATAGGAACAAAGAAGGACATTTTTAAAATTCTTCTTCTCTGAAACTAGAAGGCGTAGAGCTTTGATTTTTTTTAATGTAGCATTTCCTAAAGGACCTCTACTAAGATTGTTCATATGATGCCCCTTGGGCCAAAACTGGTCCCGCCCCGGGGGTCACAAGTTTGAAACATAGGAACAAAGAAGGAAAACTTAAAAAAAAAAAATTCTGAAACTAGAAGGCGCAGAGCTTTGATATTTCATATGTAGCATTTCCTAGTGGACCTCTACCAAGATTGTTCATATGATGCCCATCGTGTCGAAACTGGCCCCGCCCCGGGGGTAACAAGTTTGAAACTTGGGAACAAAGAAGGAAAACTTTAAAATTCTTCTCGTCTGAAACTAGGTGGTGTAGAGCTTTGATATTTGGTATGTAGCATCTCCTAGTGGACCTCTAACAAGATTGTTCATATGAGGCCCCTTGGGTCAAAACTGGTCCCGCCCCTGGGGTCACAAGTTTGAAACATAGGAACAAAGGAGGTAAATACTTTAAATTTCTTATTCTCTGAAACTAGAAGGTGTAGAGCTTTGATATTTGGTATGTAGCATCTCTTAGTGGACTTCTACAAAGTTTCTTCATGCTATGCCCCTTGCCCTGCCCCAAGATTGTTCATATGAGGCCCCTTGGGTCAAAACTGGTCCCGACCCGGGGGTCACAAGTTTGAAACATAAGAACAAAGAAGGAAAACTTTAAAATTCTACTTGTCTGAAACTAGAAGGCGTAGAGCTTTGATATTTTGTAAGTAGCATTTCCTAGTGGACCTCTACCAAGTTTTTTCTTAGGATGCCCCTGGAGTCAAAACTGGTCCTGCCCAGGGGTCACGAGTTTCATTTTACAGCTTGGTACTCAGGTGAGCGATATAGGACCATCATGGTCCTCTTGTCATTCAAAACATAGTGAAATGGACGAAATATTTACTATCGGCCATTTGGACCCTGTTTGTTAAGTTACACACATGTCCTTGGACATGCTTATCAAAAAGAGGCCCTCCCATGTAGATCAGTGGTGAGCGTGTCGGACTCATGACCAGGTGGTTGTGAGTTCGATACCCGGTTGAGGCAAACTTTCTTTCCGGCGTATTTTCGCCTCTCACCTCTGCTGAAGCATTGAGAAAAGTAGTCAGTAGCTTTGGAAAGAAAGTTGTGTTCATACTGGTGTAAGAAAGCCAGGAAACAAATGTGTGTCACCGACCGCCATGATATGACCTTAGCTGTTAAAGTGGCGTTAAACCCCAATACAAACAACCAGCTTGTCAAAAAGATCTCAATATGGCTACTACTAGTATTGCTTTTTCTAAATACTGTACAAACAAAAACATGTTTTTCTTTAGAAAATCATGTTGCTGTCCGTGTTACTCTGATTCCAACATTTTGCCATTAATTGATCTTCTTCATTTTCAACCACCACTATCATCAGTATCACCAATCGTGATTATTATATTATTATTGTTACTGTTCTCCAAATTATTGTCGTTACTTTCGCTGTTCCACTCATTTTGAATGCAACACTGTAAAAAAGACTATGAAATATCTCTTAATATTTTAACCTTCACTAAATAAAGACATTATCATCATTATAATTATTATAAACACTGGTTTTACATACACAAAAATGAATATTTTATCCAGCTATGGCTCATACACACAGCCTGAAGAGTTTGAGCCAACGTATGCTAAGAGTAAAAGACAAAAGTAAGAGTTAAAAAAAAAGTTCAAGGAGAAATAATTTTGCAACAAATCACAGCAGGGTGATGAAAATTGCACATGTATGTACAATTTCAGATATATAGGAACACCGTGTATAAATTTGAGTTCAGTACCTAAAAAATTATCTGAGTATTTCGCCCGACCAATTTGTGTGTACAGACAGACGGACGGGCGGACAACCATGGTGATTCCAGTATATCCCCCACCCCCTCCACTACGTTGTGGGGGGGGGTATTAAAAAAATCGAACAGACCATACCTTTTATAATAGCCTTCCACCCACTTACATAGATGTATATTTGTCTTACAAAATATATGCACACAGAGACATTCGTTGTTTGATTGTTTGCTTTTCACTGAAACAGCTTGAAACTTGAAACGTGTTTTTGTTTTCACATCTTCATTTCACTTGATACACTGATCGATTGCATGGTGTTTTACGCGGCTTTTCCGTTATTATCATACCCCACCTTCGAAGTAGAGGTAACCAGCATTTTTTCCTCTTCCCACAATGTTTTTTCCCCTTCCTAAAAGAAAGTTCAATTCTTAGTCACATTCATTACTTCGTCTGCAAATGCTTTAACTTTGGACCAGTCTAAAATTTTGTCGTTTGGTAAAGAGTTTAACGTTTGCTGCAGGAAGTAAAACTGTCGAACTTATCTTCGCTGTATGACAACAACTTTACTAATATTGTTTGCATTTATTTCATTTCATTTAGTCCATGTTCACGGTTGATTTTTTTTCATTATTGTTTAGCATAAAAGAGCCAAATCAGGCTGAAAACGTAATGGTGAGAGGGAGAGCGACTTTAAAAATAGATATTTTAAGTTTGCCACTCAGCGCGAGCTAGGGGGAAACAGGGCATCAAAACTCTGAGCGACTTATTTTCATTTTATCATATTTGTATCATTGCGCAGTATGCCAATCCCTACTAAAATTTCTTTATTGCAGTATTTAGGCCACTTGCCCATGTTAAAATAGATACAACGCAATTTATATGAGGCAAGTTTTGTTACCACGCAATTTATATGAGGCACGTTTGTTACAACGCAGCTTATATGAGGCAAGTTTTGTTACCACGCAGCTTATATGAGGCAAGTTTTGTTACAACGCAATTTATATGAGGCAATTTTTGTTACAAAACAATTTATGTGAGGCAAGTTTTGTTACAACGCAATTTATATGAGGCAAGTTTTGTTACAACGCAATTTATATGAGGCAAGTTTTGTGAAAAGATGGTTTAATGCTCCTGCAAACAATGTAAACTCATGTCAGCCTGTTTGTGTGTGTGCGTGTTTTTTTTTTTTTTTTCAAGAGATGTCCTTAGGCAAGTTCAACACCCTAGCCTAGTAGCCTAGTATCAATTGGTGAAACCCCTGACTTTCAAGGAATATGTGAGCTGTTGTCGTTAGATAACTGAAATAGTGTTGTAAGCTGTGATAAACACTTTTCAATCAACCAATCAGTCTTCCTGTGGCAACAACAGAAGGGTACAATGAGAAGTTGAGAATCTCTCTCTTGGCCTAACTGCTTTCAAATCTATCTTCTGTTTTTTAAATCAATGTCTTCTTCTATTAACCCTTTACCCTATAAGGCATTTCTATGGTATCTCTAATTGACCTTAAATAATAGCAAGGATGAAGCCGTTTCTTATGTGTATATGACACCTTTTGATAGCATAAAAAACATTGTGACAAAAGATGAAATTGCTCGTCACGAGCAATTTCACCTTTTGCCACAATGTTTTTCAAAGGCTCCTACAAGCAATGCGTAGCAATGAGTATCTATGGAGTAAAGTGTTAATGAATAGACCCGACTAAATGTGCCATAGTTGACTCAACTGCAGATGCCCTCATTCTGGATAAGGGTAAAGTTTTCTGATTTTATACGATGTTAAAAGTCTAGTTTTGAATAATAGTGAACGGTCCTGTTCTGTTGAGGAATTGTTTTACAAAAAAAGTTTTTACCATTGGCCGGTGGCCCGATGTGTTTGAAAAGAAATTCAAAAATTAAGAAATGTAAGCCGTGAGAGCATTGTGGGAAAATGAAAAAATCGCGTCTCAGAAAGGGCATTTTCTCCTTTTAAAACAATGTTTTCTACTAATATAGAACAAATCCAACCCAACTGAGTCTTTGACCTATTTGCAGCAGGAGCTGTCAATATGAGTAAGACAAAATTTCCCTGTTTGTCGAACGATAATGTCTCGGTTTGAATAATTATCAACGTGTGAAACCTTGTGAGGAATAGTAAAATTGCTAATATATGATGGGCCGTTGGCCTGTTTTTTTGTATAAAAAATATTTAGTCTAGTTTAGTTTAAACATATCTTATTGCATATATGAACATACAAATGGATTGGGACGAAAGCTGGTTTGATACTTTTTGACGGATGCACAAAGCCCCCTTTTCACACGGCATGCCTGAAATATGTTGTAGATTTTATGTCATTATCTCACGAATCATGCACACGCCTGGTCTATTTACATGATAATTGAGCAGTAGTTAAAATAGCGTTGGTTTTTTTTAGCTTTAACCCTTTGGCTGCTATGCACGACTTGATGACCTTAAGCGGACAGTGTAGATCAAGATCAGACTGCACAGAACGTGCAGTCTGATCTTGGATCTACACTGTCCGATAAGGAGATATTATTCCCCAAAGCATAATTTTCAATCCAAACAGCAATATACTGATTATTAATATCGAATTGAGAATTTCATTTTAGTGATTTAGCAGGATAAGGGTGAAAGTGATAGAAATATATTGGCCGTGCTCGGACAAAAGGGGGCTTAATGCATCATACCTGAAAAATCATCACACGATTGTGAAGGCATGAAATCCAGTTTATCTAACGTCCGACTGTGCATGCAGAAAATTAACAAATAGCAAGAACTTTTGACCAATATTTTGCGAACTGCGATGGCTGGATGGCATAAATATATTTTTTGCAAATGAATTAAACCCTCTTTTCAAACGGCACGGTTCAGATATTTATAGACCTGCATATTCATGTACCGTCCTTAAAATAGAACTCGTTACCACACAACAAAATTTTAGACCTAACCAAATTGAGAGCATTTGCAGACGACAACTTTAAAGTGACCGGTAAAATGATGCAACCTTGCGTTGATAGGGTAGAAAACTTTGAGGGAAAAGAAGCATTTTCTCCTTTTCCCACAATGTTTTCAAAAGGCTTCTTCTTCAGGGACGTTAAAAGTCGTCATTGTGTAGTAAAAGGTTAAAGGTGACAATTCCGATTTTAATAATCCAAACCAGACCTCCAGATAAGAGGGAGTGATCGTAGTCTAAATATATCATTTCTCTTCGAAACCCTATGTTGTGGGTACTCATTAGAATTGTCTCATCGAGACGAGTCTGATAAGTACCCACAACGTAGGGTTTAGTGGAAAAATAATCGAAATCACTCTCTCTATCTGGAGCTCTGTCCAATAATCTCAGAATGGATCATGACTGAATGAAGTAAGGCGATACTTAACAAGAACTATCAAGAAATATTTAACTCTTTACATATCGACAAAATTTCAGACTAGTCCAAAATGAAAGCATTTGCAGACGACAAAATAAACATAACTCAGAAATTGAAACTTGACTTGAGAAGAGTAGAAAAAATTGTGGGAAAAGAAGGAAATGCTGGTTACTATCATTTTTTCCTTTTCCCACAATAAGGTAGCTTATGTAAAGGATTAAGAAAGATATAGGCGTTACTTTGCCAGCAAGTAGGCTGGTGTCCTTAGAATAAACATGTCTACAGTTTGTACCACAAGGGTCCTTAGAATAAACATGTCTACAGTTTGTATCACAAGGTCTCATAAAATAAACATGTCCACAGTTTGTACCACAGGGGTCCTTAGAATAAACATGTCTACAGTTTGTACAAGAAGGGCTCTAAGCAGTTTGTACCACAGGGGTCCGTAGAATAAACATGTCTACAGCTTGCACCGCAATGGCTCCTTGGAATAAATAGGTCTACAGTTTGTACCGCAGGGGTCCTTAGAATAAATATGTCAACAGTTTGTACTACAGGGGTTTTTAGAATAAACATGTCTACAGTTTGTATCACAATGGCTGTTAGAATAAATATGTCTACAGTTTGTGCCACAGGGGTCCTTAGAATAAACATGTCTACAGTTTGAGGCACAGCCCTTGTTAGAGTAAATAGGTCAACAGTTTGTATCACAAGGGCTCTTAGAATAAACATCTCTACAGTTTGGGCCACAGTGGTCCTTAGAATAAACATATGTACAGTTTGTATCACAGGGGACCTTAGGATAAACATGTCTACAGTTTGTACCGCAAGGGCTCTTAGAATAAACATGTCCACAGTTTGTACCACAGGGGCTCTTAGAATAGACATGTCTACAGGTTATACCACGGGTGTCTTTAGGATTAACATGTCTATAGTTAGTACCACTAGGGCTCTTTGAATAAACATGTCTACAGTCTGTATCACGGAGGTCCTTAAAATAAATATGTCCACAGTTTGTTCCACAGGGACCTTAGAATAAACATGTCTGCGGTTTGTACCACAGGGGTTCTTAGAATAAGTATGACTACAGTTTGTACAACAGGGTTGCTTAGAATAAACATGTCAACAGTCTGTACCACAAAGGCACTTAGAAAAAACATGTCTACAGTCTGTACCACGGAGGCCCATAGAATAAACATGTCTACAGTCTGTACCACAGGGGTCCTTAGAATAAACATGTCTGCAGTCTGTACCACGGAGGACCTTGGAATAAAAATGTCTACAGTTTGTACCAGACGGTCCCTTAAAATAAACCTGTCTACAGTTTGTACCACGTAGGACCTTAGAATAAACACATGTCTTCAGTTTGTACCACAGGGGCCTTTGGAATAAACATGTCTATGTGTACAATCTGTACCAGAGGGGCCCTTAGAATAAACATGTCTGCAGTTTGTACCACGGGGGCCCTTAGAATAAACACATGTCTACAGTTTGTACCACGAAGGCCCTTAGAATAAACATGTCTGCAGTTTGTACTGCAGGGACCCTTAAAATAGACATGCCTACAATTTTGTTCCCCAGGAGACCTTAGAATAAACATGTCTACAGTTTGTACCACAGAAGCTCTTCAAATAAACATGACTCCAGTTTATACCACGGGGACCCTTAGAATAAACATGTTTATACTTTGTACGAGAGGGGCCCTCAGAATAAACAGGTCTGCAGTTTATACCAGAGGGGCCCTTAGAATAAACATGTCTGCAGTTTGTACCACGGAGGCCCTTAGAATAAACACATGTCTACAGTTTGCACCTTAAGGACACACCCTCAAAAGAGACATGCCTACAATTTTGTTCCCAAGGGGCCCTAAGAATGAACATGTCTTCATTTTGTACCATAGGGACTCTTAGAATAAACATGTCTACAGATTGTACAACAAGGGTCCTTGGAATAAACATGTCTTCAGTCTATTTCACAGGGCCCTTAGAATAAACACGTCTACAATCTGTACCATACGGGTCCTTAGAATAAACACGTCTACATGTTGTACTGCAGGGGCCCTTATAATAAACATGTCAACAGTTTGTATCAAGGAGGCCTTTAGAATAAACATGTCTACAGTTTGTACCACAAATACTTTTAGAAAAAAATCTACAATTTGTACCACAGGGGCCCTTAGAATAAAGATGTCTGCAGTTTGTAGTACATGGGTCTTTAGAATAAACCTGTCTACATTTTGTACCACAGGAGCTATTAGAAAAAACATGTACGACTTGTACGACTGGGGTCCTTAAAATAAAAATGTCTACAGTTTGTACCACAGAGGCCCTTAGGATAACATGTCTGCAGTTTGTACCACAGGGGTCCTTAGAATAAACATGTCTGCAGTTTGTACCACAGGGGCCCTTAGAATAAACATGTCTGCAGTTTGTACCACAGGGGCCCTTAGAATAAACATGTCTGCAGTTTGTACCACAGGGGTCCTTAGAATAAACATGTCTACAGTTTGTACCACAGAGGCCCTTAGAATAACATGTCTACAGTTTGTACAACAGGAGTCCTTTGAATAAACATGTCTACAGTTTGTACCACAAGAGTCCTTAGAATAAGCATGTCTACAGTTTGTACCGCAGAGGCCCTTAGAATAAACATGTCTGCAGTTTG
Organism: Tridacna crocea; assembly: GCA_943736015.1. Classification (NCBI taxonomy): domain Eukaryota; kingdom Metazoa; phylum Mollusca; class Bivalvia; order Cardiida; family Cardiidae; genus Tridacna; species Tridacna crocea. Next base: position 16,479,864 of record OX031071.1, on the reverse strand, counting down.
TACTACAGAGACCCTTAGAATAACATGTCTGCAGTTTGTACCAAACGGGCTCTTTGAATAAACATGTCTACTGTGTGTACCAAATGGGGCTCTTAGAATAACATGTCTGCAGTTTGTACCAAAGGGGCTCTTAGAATAACATGTCTGCAGTTTGTACCACAGGGGCCCATAGAATAAACATGTCTACAGTTTGTACCACAGAGGCCCTTAGAATAACATGTCTGCAGTTTGTACCACAGAGGCCCTTAGAATTACATGTCTGCAGTTTGTATCACAGGGGTCCTTAGAATAAACATGTCTACAGTTTGTACCACAGAGGCCCTTAGAACAACATGTCTACAGTTAGTACCACAGGGGTCCTTAGAATAAACATGTCTACAGTTTGTACTACAGAGGCCCTTAGAATAGCATGTCTACAGTTTGTACTACAGAGGCCCTTAGAATAACATGTATGCAATTTGTACCAAAGGTATTTCAAACGCCAAATTTGTAGATTTTTACAGAATGTAACTGCCCAACTTCTTCATTTTTGTAGGGAAAAGTAATTGATTTGTTTCCAGTTTTTGACAATTTTTCAACACGAATCCTTCTAAATAAGTGAAAAGAAACCCTTTCTCAAACAAGCCCTGGTTTTTACGGGTCAGGAATAGAAGCCTTTTCTACCCTATCATTTAGAAAAACCATCTGTTTAGTAACTGTTAATTTATCATCTGCAAAATGCTTTCGGGTTGGTCTGGTCCAAAATTTGCCGTTTGGGAAAGGGTTAAGCCTGTGGTGAAAATCTAGAGAATTGCAAAATTTGATTTTTCTACTATTGGTTGGAAATGTTTAATATTTTATGCAATTTATGTTAAATTATTGAGACAAAGTTCTACAAAATGATAAAATGTTTCTCAACTTCCTATTTTTCCTATATTTAGAAGCCTACTTCCTACTGTTCTTTATGTTTATGGACGCTAACGCCCTTTATTAGCTTTCCATGCAAAACTTTTATTAAAAGGACCCCACTTTAGTTGACAGCTTGATGTCTCTTCAAATCGTTGTAATTTTGTAGATTTTGCTGTACACCAGCAGATGATAACAGTTGCTGTAGTTTTGTATTTAGTCTTTCTCCCTTTCACTCTGTCTGTCCGTCTCTTTTTCCTTCCCGCCCTCTCTGTACCCCTTCTCTCTATCTACCCCTCTATCCCCCTCTCCCTCCCCTCCTCTCTCTACCCTCTGCCTCTCTCTCTCTCTCTCTCTCAGATAGTCAGCCTCTCTCCGAATCTCTCCGTTTCTGTGGCTCACTCTTTCTCATCCTGAGTGCTCTCTCTCTATCTCCCCCTCTCTCTCTCTCTGTCTGTACTCTCTCTCTCTTTCTCTGTCTGTAGCCTCTGTCTCTCTCTCTCTTTTTCTATGTACCCCCTCTCTCTCACAATTTCTCTTTCTGTGCCCCCTTCCCCCTCTCTCTCTCTGCGTGTTTTTTCTCTCTCTCCTCTCTTACTCATTCTCTCTCTCTCTCTCTCTCTCTCTCTCTCTCTCATGTATATGTGCCACAATGGACTACATTGTATTTATTATTTATATGACGTGTACTATTTTGCTACAAGATGTACAATTACTTGACCAAGTTGACATAAACCATCTATCTAATAAACCATAAATACCTAACAAAATAAATAGTAAATTCTATATTGACATAACCTCTACACGTCATCATAAATAAATAACGTGTTAATCCTTTACTAAACAATCCAAAGGTTTGACGACTCTGAGCGGTGAAGAATGCTTTTGAAAACATTGTGGGAAAAGGAGAAAATGCTGGTAACCAGCATTTTCTCCTTTTCCCACGCTGTTTTCTGACTATGAGAGATATTTCCAATTACTTGAAACACATCAATAATACAGTCTACAAATCTCTTCAATTTGGAAAAGCCAAACACTATTCTGCCTGTTAACTCATTATCAAACGACAATATTTTAGGCTTGTCCAAATCGAAAGCATTTGCAGACGACAAAATAAACTGACTGAAAATTTGAAATTTGTTTTGTGAAGGGTAGTGAACATTGTCGGAAAATGAGAAAATGCTGGTTACCAGCATTTTCTCCTTTTCCAACAATGTTTTCTAAAGGCTTCTTTCTCAGTTGCGTCAAAAGTAGGGATTGTGTGGTAATGGGCTTAAGGGTTTACAATCATGAATAGCACCACGTGTAAGTTTAGATTTTTACCATACGACAAAATTTTTTACTTGTTCAAAATGATGGCATTTGCAGAGGACAAATTTAGAGCGACTAAAATGGCCAAATTTGTATTTTTTATAGGAAAAGGAAAATTGTGGGAAAATAGGAAGATGGTGGTTGTCATATTTTTTTTCCTTTTGCAACATTATTTTCAGGAGCTTTCATTTCTCAAAGTGATTAGGTATAACCATTCTAATACTTTTAGTGCATCATGCACTTATTTTTTTTTTCCATACGCCAAAATTATTCTAATCGTTTAGATTGTTGTCCACCATAAATTTGCAGACAAGAAAGTGAAAATACCCGTAACAATTATTTTTGTCCTTTTCTCACAATGCTTTTAAACGCCATTTTCTTCTGGGTCGTTTGGGCATGGTATTACGTGGCAAACGGTTAAAAGACAATGCCAATGAAATACTATTAACATAACATGTTCCGTAAATTCCACCCCATCCCCTCCTCCGTTCCAATTTTATATCGTGACAAAAGTAGAACAAAAATCTTACCTGAACTTGAGGTATTACTCTGAGATGATTCTTTTTAGCCTTTGTTGAGATACACACAATATAACAGTACCAACACAAAAAGGTAAGATAGATAAAATCCACTGCAAGATTACATTAATAGTAGAAAGAACATTTTAGAACAAAAGAGTACTTATAGGTGTCCCCCGATATCACGCAATCGGCCAACCGTAACAAGACGTTGTTATCGTCTGAGAGTAATAAATATAGTATCCACTAAAACTGAAATTTCATAAAACGGGTTTTACAAGGAAATAAAACTAATGTATGATTAAACACTTAAACTAAAAACTACCTGGCAAGTTAAATGAGGCTTTTCAAGCATTAGGCAAAAATCCAAAGAGCAGTTATAAATTCCTTTTTTGGAGGGTTAAAGATATGTTTCTATCGGACAGTGTAGATCTCTGATCAGATTGCACGTTCTATGCAGTCCGAAACTCGGACTCTTTCGGCGACTAACAACACGATATATACACTTCAAAATCGAAAAAGATTTCTATCCTATAGGCTTAAAGAAACAAGCGGACGCTATAGCTCGAAGATCAGACAGCACGTTTTGTACAGTCTGATCTTGATCTATGCCGTCCACAAAAAAAAAAACACTTTGTTTTCGCATTTGCCAATGTAAAAGCTGAACTTGTTGATTCGACTAAACAATGCCGTTGTGTAGAATCGAATTATGTGTATTTACACCTGTAATATCGTTTGTTGAATAAAATTATATTGTATTGGTTTTCTCCTACCATAATACTGGGTAAAGGAAAAGATTTTATTGAGATATTCCAAAAATAGAAAAGAAAGCAAGAGGGTCATGATGTTCATTATCGCTAAACTGACATTCCCATTATCTCCCGTCAGATGGCATTCTAGAGAAAAAGAAATTTAAAGTTTTCCTTCTTTTTTCCTATGTTCCAACCTGTGACCTCCGAGGTAGGGCCAGTTTTGACTCAAGGGACATCATATGATCAAACTTGGTAGAGGTCCACTAGAAGATTCTGCATACCAAATAGCGAAGCCCTTTACCATCAAGTTTCAGAGAAGAAGATTTTTAAAGTTTTCCTTCTTTTTTGCTATGTTCGAACCTGTGACCCCAGGGCAGGGCCAGTTTTGACTCCAAGGGCATAATAAGAAAAAACTTGATAGAGGTCCACAAGGAATTGATACATGCCAAATATCAAAGCTCTATGCCTTCTAGTTTTAGAAAATAGGAATTTTTAAATTTTCTTTTTTCCTATGTTTGAACTTGTGACCCAAGGGGCAGGGCCAGTTTTGACCCCAGGGGCATCACATGAATAAACTTGGTAGAGGTCCACTAGAAGATGCTACATACCAAATATCAAAGCTCTATGTCTTTTAGTTTTTGAGAACAAGAATATTGAAGTTTTTATTCTTAGTACCTATGTTTGAGCTTGTAATCCTTGGGGTGGGGCCAGTTTTGACCCCAGGGGCATCGTGTGAACAAACTTGGAAGAGGTCCACTCGGAGATGCTACATACCAAATATCAAAGTTCAACGCCTTCAAGTTTCAGAGGAGAAGATTTTTTAAAGTATTCCTTCTTTGTTCCTATGTTCAAACTTGTGTCCCCCTGGGTGGGGCCACTTTTGACCCTAGGGGCATCATTTGAACAAACTTGGTAGAGGTCTACTAGGAGCTGCCACAGACCAAATTTCAAAGCTCTACATCATCTAGTTTCAGAGGAGAAGATTTTTAAAGTTTTCCTTCTTTGTTTCTATGCTCAAACTTGTGACCCCCGGGGCGAGGCCAGTTTTGATCCCAACAGCATCATTTGAACAAACTTGGTAGAAGTCCACTAGGAGATGCAACAGACCAAATATCAAAGCTCTGCGCTTTCTAGTTTCATAGAAGAAGATTTTTTAAAGTTTTCCTTCTTTGTTCCTATGCTCGAATTTGTGACCCCTGGGTGGGGCCAGTTTTGACCCAGGGGCATCATTTCAACAAACTTGGTAGAGGTCCATTAGGAGATGCCATATACCAAATATCAAAGCTCTACGCCTTCTAGTTTCAGAGAAGAAGATTTTTAAAGATTTTGTATTTTTTTCCCTTTTTTGTTGCCATGGCAACCGGAGTTACGGGTGGAATTCAGTTCTTTGATCAATTTTGGTAGAGCTTCACACAAGGAACATCCCTGCCGAGTTTCATCAAGATTAGCCGTGTGGTTTAAGAGAAAATGTTTAAAGAAATTGCTGACGGACGCCGGATGCCTGACATAGGGCGATCACAATAGCTCACCTTTGGCACTTGGTGCTAAGGTGAGCTAAAAAGCATGAGCATACTTCTATGCATTCGCCTCTATATACTATTCTGTAAGAATAATAGTAAAAGATATAAAATTGACTTACATACTGAACATACATAATCCAAATTCCAATCACTTATAATCAAAGACGGTCACGAGAGTAAGACTCTGTATGTGACATATTCTTATAAATCTACAAGTAGGACAATACGGACACCTGTGGCGTGGCATACCATTATCAAAGAAATACCGCCTAAACCCTTGCTCCACTTTTTGAGTAAAAGTTGGCAATATGTGCAACAGATCTTGTCCAAAAAGGAAGACAGCTTGATTGGGTTCAATTTCATTTTCGATAAATAATTAACAGTGTAAAAGAGATTATATAAAAGATTGTAAAGGGGGGGGGGGGTAGACAGGGTGGCATACCGTCTTACACGGGCTTTAAGCTTACATTGATAGAGAGGTTAAACTAGAGAGACCAATGAGAAAAACCTTTTAAATGTTTTCCAAATGCAGGAAGATGAAAATTGTTTTTTAAACAAACGTCTAAAATGTGCCTACATAACTTAATTTTTATTTCAAAAGCATGGGAAGGGGATGTATAGTTTTTTTTACTTTCCAAGACGACTACAGGAATAGGAACATTATTTTCGAGAAAATTTATTACATTGACATGATTTTATTTTTTTCAATTAACATTTTTTCTTTGAAGGATTATCTGGGTGAAAAATTCACCAAACAGATATATAGAACAATCTGCATAGGAAATTAACTCGATTTGGGAAGAAAATGAATAAAAAGGCATATAGATTCTACTCAAGTAAAATATAAGATAATGGAAAAAAGCCTGGATAAAATCTAATCAGTAGTCTAAATTATGATCTACCAGCATAGATCTATTTCTTTTAGTGAAAAAAAAACAAAAAAAACGGGTAATTATATAAATAAGATTGTCAATCTGGAAAATTTATGACAATATAAAAACATGTTTACAAAGGGTATTCTTTGTTGTTGTTGTTGGGTTTTTTTTTTTTCTAGTTGTCATTTGCATAAATACTTTTACCTGGTATAACTGGTGTCTTGAGATCGTGGATCTAAGGATTAATTATGGATATCAATATTTTAATGCAATTAATCAGATTTTTTTAAATTATACCTTCTAGACATTTATATATACTTCCAATGCAGGATGTCTAGGTTTTGACAATGGCTAAACTGCTTCGGCTCTGGATGGGAAATGCTGACTGCTGATTGGTTTTTGAGTGGGCGGAGCTGGTGTTTGGTTAATTAATACACCATAGTAAGGAAAGCAAAGACGATTTTTTTATGTTTACGATATCTTATATATAATATTTAAAGATTTTACACAGGCTATGTGTAGTCTGATCGTCATCTATTGCTGTCATTTTCGAGTAGCGTCACCCGAGGAGCACCAGGCACCACCATGATAATTTCTGTGGTCAGTGTAGGCTACATCACGATCCATACATTTTTCTCGGGTATTTTTTAGATCAGGACAACACTGTACACACTTAGTACTGCACGAACACTCATCACACCATAACAGCTTCAACATACAATACAGTAAATACAGAATTTTACAGGGCTCGTAAGGTAGATATTCCGTGTAACATAAGTCCATTCGGCTAAAGTGAAGGGAAAAAAGGGTTATCTTTTCGCGAGTATTCTATAAATAGAGCTGACCTCGACTAATCTTCGTTCATGGATCAAGTTACTGTGTTCATACATCAGTCACCTTTATTTTGTTGTCTGCAAATGTTTTCAATTTGAACCAGGCTAAAATTTTGTCGTGTGGTAAAGAGTTAACTTGGAAGGCCAGGCATTAATTTCCTGGTCAAATTGGTGGTCGAATGACAGATTAAAACATCATTCGCTCATTGTTAAGATACAATTGAGACTTGTCTCAGTAACTTGTGATCAAAATTTAATGTCAAAGGATGTTTTTTTTCGGAAGGATAGAATTCTTTTTTAAGTTTTCCTTTTTTGTTCATATGTTTCGAACTCGTGACCCCTGGGGCTGGGCCAGTTTGGACCCCAGGGACATCATTTGACCAAACTTGATAGAGGTCAACTAGCATATGCCACATAACAAATATTAAAGCTCTACTCCTTCTTGTTTTAGAGAAGAAGAATTGTAAAGTTTTCTCTCTTTGTTCCTATGTTTCAAACTTGTGACCCCCGGGGCGGGGCCCGTTTTGACCCCAGGGGCATCATATGAACAATCTTGGTAGAGGTCCACTAGGAGATGCTACATACCAAATATCAAACTCTGCACCATCTAGTTTCAGACAAAAAGAATTTTAAAGTGTTCCTGCTTTGTTCCTATGATACAAACTTGTGACCCCCAGGGCGGGGCCAGTTTTGACCCCAGGGGCATCATATAAACAGTCTTCGTACAGGTCCACTAGATGCTACATACCAAATATATCAAATCTCTGCACCTTCTAGTTTCCGAGAAGATTTTTAATTTTTTTCCTTCGTTATTCCTAAGTTTCAAACTTGTGACCCCCGGGGCCAGGCCAGTTTTGATTCCAGGGGCATCATATGAACAATCTTGGTAGAGGTCAACTAGGAGATGCTTCATACCAAATATCAAAGCTCTGCACCATCTAGTTTCAGATAAGATTTTTAAATTTTTCCTTCTTTGTTCCTAAGTTTCAAACTTGTGGCCCCCAGGGAGGGGCCAGTTTTGACCCTAGGAGCATCACATAAACAATCATGGTAAAGGTCATCTAGCAGATGCTATATACCAAATATCAAAGCTCTGCACCATGTAGTTTCAGAGAAGAAGATTATTTAAACTTTTCCTTCTTTGTTCCTGTTTTGAACTTGTGACCCCAGGGGGGAGGGGTGGTGCAGTTTTGACCCCAGGCGCATCATATGAATAATCTTGATAGAGGTCCACTAGGAAATGCTACATACCAAATATCAAAGCTGTGCACTTTCTAGTTTCAGAGAAGAAGATTTTTAAAGTTTTCCTTCTTTGTTCCTATATTTCAAACTTATGACCTCCGGGGCCGGGCCAGTTTTGACTCCATTGGCTTAATATGAACAATCTTGGTAGAGGTCCACTAGGAGATGCTACATACCAAATATCAAAGATCTGCACCTTCTAGTTTCAGAGAAGAAGATTTTTAAAGTTTTAAATTTTTGAAGATTTAGCAGGGTTTACCATTAACCACACAAAGCAAACAGAATAACAATCTTTAATCTGGCATATTAAATCTTATCGATACTGATTTGGGCAAAAAAAAACAAGCATTGAACAATAATAAAGATAATGCCAACCTTAACAATTACCATGTTCTAAGGTTTAAAGTTATCTAAAAAAAACTTGTGATCACGTGTTCAGCAACTGGACCAATCATATAACGTGCTGAAGATTAATCCCACATGGTTGTAAATCTACATATCTACATGTAAATATAGTGGCTGTATACATGTATGTTTGTATCGTTATTGATGTAGTCCATATTGGATACAAAAACTTGTGCCATTGAGTAGAAGAAATATATACTTGGTGACCCACATGTACAATTCCAGGGGCCCGACAAATCTCATCTTCCCAAGCCAAGGTTGATGATTCACTACGCTACTCTACCCTTGGCGGATCGAGCTTGATTTTTACATTCCCCCCCATATGCTTTTCATTGGATGCAGCCAGCTTTAACAGCAACGAATGAAATCGCTTGTAGCATTACATCTTTGATAAGAATAGAATAAGGTCGCTACCTTTCGAATAGAAGGTAAACATGGAAACCCACGTGGATGTCTGCTAATGGCTTCATGTGTATTGGTAAGCGGTTTGTAAAGCGATATTTCATTGGCTTTTAGAAATATGATGCAAAAGGGGTAATAACCAGCATCCAATAGAGGGGGGCATTGAAGGAATCTAGAAATCGAGCTCAATCAGCCAAGGTAAGATCCATGTAGTGATCGTAACCTTGGATCGTTAAGATGGACGAATCTCTATGATAGGGTAGAAAATATTGCAGAAAAAGGAGAAAATGCTGGTTACCAGCATTTTCTCCTTTTCCCACAATATTTTCCAAAGGATCCTTTCCCAAGGTCGTTCAAGATTTTTTTTTCTTCTGTCATAATGTTTTAAACTTACCATCAATCAACAATAGTTCACTCAAATATCACGAAAAAAAGACATTTCGGTGATTCGTCTGACCCCCAATTCCAGTATACAATGACACTCACTTTTTATTACCGGCATTTTCTTCTTTACTCAAAATGTTTTCAAAACCCTGCTTCCTCAAAGTCATCGAAATACATGATACTTTAATATAGAGTGAAACTTGACCATAACTATCTCAATAAAGTTCATTTGGCGCTGCAAGTGCTTCCAGTTTGAATGATCATTTCTCTTTTCAGTAACATTATAAACTTTACAGCACCATATTGCATCCGCTTTCATGTGTTGATTCTTTGATTAAGTCTTATTCTAACATGAAACATTAATTTGGCTGTATAAACACAGTGCAACAAAAGCGTGGTAAATCTACATAACTCTACGTAGAGTGAAGTCATTCTGTATAGAGTGATGTCATTCTATATAAAGTAAAGTTCAACGGAATACAATCTGCATCCACGTTTTCATTCTAAGTATGAACTTGATTACCTTTGATAAAGTATTTTTTATGCTAAAATCGAAATAATCTTCTTTTTATCATGGTTTATCATTCAATACACCATGTTGTGAGTTATGAGGTGCAATGAATAATACACTTGGGCTATTGCCCTTGTGGATTATTTATTGTGCCTCATAACTGTGGTTTATTGAATGATAAACCATAATAGAAAGAAGATTATTTCTGAAAAAAAAAAACAACAACAAAATTTTGGACAAATTGAAACCATTGGGAGACAACAAAAACAAGAGGGCCAAGATGGCCCTGGATTGCTCACCTGAATTTTTAGAGGACCATAGCCTATTTTTTGTTTGAGGTATTGAAACATTGGAAACAAAGTCATTATTTTGCCATGAAATTTTCAAAAGGTCACCTGTAAAAGTAATTTCAAAATCTGACCATCAGTTTCAGATAAGAAGAATGTTTAAGAATGTCTTAATCTCTATATAGTGCAAGTAGCCTAATTCACCACAGCCATGTTTGTCGACCGATCAAAATTTCGCAAACACTTTTTGAAAAGGGTCTTTCAAGGAACATTTCTGTGAAATTATTTTAAAATCTGACCAGCAGTTTCAGAGAAGAAGCATTTTCAAGAATTTATTCATGTCCCTATAGTGCAAGTATCACCCATTCACCAGAGCTGTGTTTCATGATGGATCAAGATTTTGCAAACACTTTTTGAAAAGGATCACCCAAACAACATTGTTGTGAAATTATTTCAAAATCTGACCAGCCATTTCAGGGAAGAAAAATTTTCAAGAATTTCTTCATTTCTATATAGTGCAAGAAGCCCCCATTCACCAGAGCCATGTTTCTTGACGGATCAAAATTTCCCGAACAGCTTTTGAAAGAACATCTCTGTGAAATTATCTTAAAATCTGGCCAGTGGTTTCAGAGAAGAAGATTTTTAAAGAATTTCTTTGAAAATTACATTTGGTTGCCATGGCAACCGGAGTTTTTGACGGAATCAAATTCTGTGAGCAATTTTTAAAGAAGACCTCCCAAGGAACATTCCAGCTAAGTTTGGTCCTAATTGGCCCAGCAGTTTAAGAGGAGTTGATGTTTAAGAATTGTTGACGACGCACGACGGACACCAGGTGATCCTGAAAGCTCCCCCTTCAGCATGTTGTGCTCAGGTGAGCTAATGATCCGTATGTCATTTCACTATGTGGAGGAATGAGCTGGGTCATTATTCTATGTAGAGAAATGATTCCAGAAAGTTATTTCTCTACGTAGAATAATGACCTAGATCATCTCTCTAAGTAGTGAAATGACCCATGAGTCATTTTGTAGGGGAGGGTCGTTTCTCTGCATTACATGGGAAGTAAACCGCTTCATCCCTCTTAAAATCGTAATAATCCACTTAAAAACAAACGCTTCACTCCATTTTTTGGGGGAATCTTTCAAATGCTGTGTTTCCCTGGGCTGGAAAATCATAGAGTTTTGTAATACAGACTTTAGAAAATCATTTACTAGAAAATACATGTACCAAGTTTTAGCACCTCCCAGCAGTCTTGTCTTTGCCTGCTTATAAGAAAACCCTTTAGCACACTATCCCAAGTTTTAACAAACATGAGGAAGTAGCTTTTTGAAAAAAAAAATTGTAGGAAAAAAGGAGAAAATGCTGGTTACCAATTTTTTCTACATAGGGCTTTGAAGAGAAACAATTACTTTAGAATACCGTAGCACCCCCTTTTATCTGGAGCTCAGTTTTTCAACAGTGGAGAAAACATTGTGGCACAAAGGAACAAACAATATGCTATCTCTTTCTCTCTCCTTTCTGTGTTCGTTTTTTTTCCTGCTCTTTTCTCTCTTTCTGTTTTTGCTTCTGTGCATCTCGATCTTGTTTGTCTTTTTCTCTCTTCTTCTCTGCTTCTTGCTTGGCTTTCTCTCTCTTGTCTTGCTCTATTTTCTTCACTGATTCTGCATTGACGTTCTTCATATCAATCACTTTTTTTTTGTTAAGATAAATTTAATATACAAGAGGACCATGATGGTCCTATATCGATCGCTCACCTGAGTAATAAGCAGTAAAGGTCTACAATGAAGATAAATACCAAATATCAAAGTTCAAGGCCAAATAATCCTGACAGGGTATGTAACTGCAAAAAGCATTTTCTTCTTTTCCGAAAATGCTTTCACAACCTTTCTTATTTAGGGTCATTGAAAGTCAGGATTGTATGGTAAGTGACTGAATTAACTTGGAAGGCCTGGTATTAATTTCCTGGTCAAAATGGTGGTCAAATGGCATATTAAAACATCATTCACTCATTGGTAAGACACAAATGAGACTTGTCTCAGTAACTTTTTACCAAATGTCAAAGGATGTTGGCTGAGACAGTAATCAAGCCAGTGCAAACTGGGAACCTTAGGCTAACAGCTCACAACATTACTGAGTTATCTTTCGGGGCTCAACAAGTCCATTATGTGAAAGGTAACCACTTTTTCCCAGACACATCTTACAAAAGAAAATTGTATCAAAAGACTATCCTAAGGAAAACATGTATGAAGTTTCATAAATGCCAAGGACTTTAGAAGATATCCGTCAAGGTGGATGGATCGGCAAACTGACTGTAATTGGTCCATAATGAAATTATACATTTAGTCCCTTTTTTTGATAACATGTCGTTTCATGAAATAAAATCAAATAACTATTGTCTGTTGCTTAACAAGATGAATATTAATTACATTTTGTCCTGTAGTGAAGAGATATTGGTCCATAGTGAAAATTTACACCAATCTCCCTTTTTCAACGACATGACATTTAACTCTTTACCACACGAAAAAATTTTAGACTGGTTCAAACTGAAAGCATTTGCAGACGATAAAATAAAGGTGACTGAAAAATTGAAATTTGTTCTGGGAAGGGTAGAAAACACTGTTGGAAAAGGAGAAAATGCTGGTTATTAGCATTTTCTCCTTTTCCCACAGCGTTTTAAAACGGCTTCTTTCTCAGGGGCTTCAAAAGTACGGATTGTGTGGTAATGGGTTATTGAAATAAGGTAAAATATTGTTATTGGCAGACTATCATAAGGAACACACTTACAAAGTTTTCATCTTGTTTCAGAAAAGAGGAATTTCAAAGGTTTTCTTCTTTGTACCCATGTTCAAACTTGTGAAGACTGGGGCAGGGCCAGTTTGGACCCAGGATCAAAATATTATATTTCGTAGAGGTCCACAAGATGATGCTACATTATGAAATATCAAAGCTCTATTACTCCCAATTTTTCTAAGTTTTCCTTCTTTGTTCCTATGTTTCGAACTTGTGACCCCTGGGGCTGGGCAAGTTTGGACCCCAGGGACATCATCTGAAGAATTTTGGTACAGGTCAAGTTGCAGATGCTACATACCAAATATCACAGCTCTTCTCCTTTTTTCTGAGAAGAAGAATATTAAAGTTTTCCCTTTTTTTCTGAGAAGAAGAATATTAAAGTTTTCCCTCTTTGTTCCTATGTTTCGAACTTTTGACCCCCGGGGCTGGGCCAATTTTGACCCCAGGGGCATCATACATGTATGTACAAATTTGGTATATGTCAACTAGCAGATGCTACATACCATATTTCAAAGCTCTGCTCCTTCTTGTTTCTGAGAAGAATAATTTTAAAATTTTCCTTCTTATGCTACATACCAAATATCAAAGCTCTTCTCCTTTTTCTGAGAAGAAGAATGTTAAAGTTTTCCTTCTTTGTTCCTATGTTTCAAACTTTTGACCCCCGGGGCTGGGCCAATTTTGACCCCAGGGGCATCATATATAAAAATTTGGTACACGTCAACTAGCAGATGCTACATACCATATTTCAAAGCTCTGCTCCTTCTTGTTTCTGAGAAGAATAATTTTAAAATTTTCCTTCTTCTGCTTCATACCAAATGTCAAAGCTCTTCTCCTTTTTTCTGAGAAGAAGAATGTTAAAGTTTTCCTTCTTTGTTCCTATGTTTCAAACTTTTGACCCCCGGGCTAGGCCAATTTTGACCCCAGGGGCATCATAGATAAAAATTTGGTACACGTCAACTAGCAGATGCTACATACCATATTTCAAAGCTCTGCTCTTTCTTGTTTCTGAGAAGAATAATTTTAAAATTTTCCTTCTTTGTTCCTATGTTTTAAACTTGTGACCCCCGGGGCGGGGCCAGTTTTGACCCTAGGGGCATCATATATATAATCTTGGTAGAGGTCAACTAGCAGATGTTACATACCAAACATCAAGGCTCTGCACCTTCTGGTTTCTGAGAAGAAGAATTTTAAAGTGTTCCTTCTTTGTTCCTATGTTTCAAACTTGTGACCCCCCAGGGTATCATATGCACAATCTTGGTAGAGGTCCACTAGGAGATGCTCTATACCAAATATCAAAGCTCTGCACCTTCTAGTTTCAGAGAAGAAGAACTTTAAAGTTTTCCTTTTTTGTTCCTACGTTTCAAACTTGTGATCTCGGGGGTTGGGCCAGTTTTTACCCCAGGGGCATCATATGAACGATCTTGGTAAAGGTCCTCTAGGAGATGTTACATACCAAATATCAAAGCTCTACGCCTTCCAGTTTCTGAGAAAAAGATTTTCAAATATTTGGCTATTTTTTTCCTTTTGGTTGCCATGGCAACCAGATTTATAGCTGGAATTCAATCTCTTGAACACTTTTGGTAGAGCTTCACCCAAGGAACATCCCTGCCAAGTTCAATAAAGATTGGCCCTGTGATTTAGGAGGAGAAGATGTTTAAAGAAATTGTGGACGACGCATGACAGACTTTGGGCAATCACAAAAGCTAACCATGAGCACTTTGTGCTCAGGTGAGCTAAAAAACAGAAGTCTAGACAAGGCATTATTAGTTGTACAATCAAGTGGCAGGGGACTTGCAAACTTGTTAACGGCTAAGGTGATTCATGTCGTCCTGAGCCGAAGGCAAGTTTCCAAGCCATGAACAAGTTTCCAAGTCCCCTGCCACCTGAACAATTATATTACACTGCAAAGTTTTAACCTTTGCAATGTTTATTATGCAAACCCTTTTTTTTTTTGTTTATAAAAATGAGTATGCTGACAAAGTACAATTTCCCTTCTGAGTGCCCACATTCAATGAAAACTGACGTCTTGATCAAAGCTGCTATATTGGATGTTGTGTTGATAGTGTAGTCATGCATAATGGGCTCCCAAACGAGAAACTGCTTTTACGTTGGTTTTGCCAGTGTACATGATATATATATGTTTGGGCCATATTACCCAATCAGATCATGAGAAATTTCTTTGCAGCATAATTAAACAAGATACAAGCAGTGTCATATATTCTGAATAACCCTGTAACTGTCTTTACCATTTACCACACTATCCTGAGTGAAGAGGGCTTAATAAAACACTGTGGGAAAAGAATAAAATGTCCATGAGGGATAACCCTTATAAAATGGCTTTTAGAGCTAGGTACATGTACATGTCCATACAGTCCCAGGCAGTCTGATTTGGAATCTTTAACTCTTCACCACACAATCCCGACTTTTGACGACCCTGAGAAAAAAAGCCTTTGAAAACATTGGAAAAGGAGAAAATGCTGAGAGCATTTTCTCTTTTTCCAACAATATTTTCTACCCTTTCCAAATCAATTCTCAATTTTTGATTCACAATTATTTTGTTGTCTGCAAGTGCTTTCAAATTAGAAAAGTCCAAAATTTTGTTGTTTGGTAAAGAGTTAACTATCCTCAACTGTTTAACATACTCTGGCCTAAAATAGCTGTTCAAGTGCAAAATTTCAGGGAATTGAGATCTTTAACACTTTATCTTTAACACTTTATCTCATAATCCCAAGTTTTAACAACCTTGAGAAAGAAAGATTTTGAAACACTGTGGGAAAAGAAGACAACAGGGCCATAATGGCCATGTAGCGCTCCACTGTTTTTTTTATCCCTTTACCACACAAATCAAAGTGTTGATGACCTTCAAGGAGAAGGCTATCGAAAACATTAAACATTGTCAGGCAATACTAGCAGGTTTATTCATTGGCATGAAAGGTAAAGTTCTTGGGAAAAAACGAACGATAGAAAGCTTACTTTGAATTTAATATCCCACTCATGAGAACATAACTAATAGCATCAAAATGAATTACTGTCCCTCAAAACAGAATAATTTCTATCAAAAAATTTAAATACCTAGCACCAATCATGTATTACTGCAGATTTTGATAATCAAGGGAGGTAAATAGTAACATACTTTATCATTTACTAGTTATTTCCCTTGAAAAATGTTTAAATTGAGGTGACTATATTAGGAACATGTTAAACTTGTGATCCCTAAGAGCCAATTTTGACCAAAAGGCTTATGTTATGAAGAAATTTGTAAAGGGTTTCATTAGATAAAGCTACATGCCAAGTTCAGTAGCCCTGGGCCTTATCGTTTCAGTGTAGAAGATTTATTAAAAATGTCAAATATTTATCACTTCTGTTGTCATGGCAACCAGAGTTTTTGAAGGATTCAAATTCTTTAAAAAAAATTCTGAAGAGGACCATGGCAGGATAATTTCTGTGAAGTTTCATCTAATTTCAGAGAAGATCTTTCAAATAAAAGTTAACGCACACACCAACAGACGGATGCATGACGGACACTGGGCCATGACATAAGCCCACTGGCCTTCGGCCAGTGTAGCTAGAAATACTGATAACTAGCATTTTCTTCTTTTCCCACAATGTTTTCTTATCTTTTACAGACAAATCCCATTACTAGTGCCACATTAACTCTTTACCACACAAGAAAATTTTAGACTGGTCCAAATTGAAAGCATTTGCAGACAACAAAATAAAAGTGACTGAAAAATTGAAATTTGCTTTGGGAAGGGTAGAAAACACTGTGGGAAAAGGAGAAAATGCTGGTTACCAGCATTTTCTCCTTTTCACACAGTGTTTTCAAAAGGCTTCTTTCTCAGGGGCATAAAAGTAGGGATTGTGTGGTAATGGGTTAACTACAGTATGTCCTTTAGTAATGCTTCCAATTTGGATCTGTCAAAAAACTTGTCATACGCCAAATATAATCTCCTTTTCCCAAAATGTTTTCATAAGCCATCTCTGAGAGTGTCACTAAAATTAGGGATCAGAGCTCCAAATAGATGGAGTGATTTTGATTTCACTATTGAAAAAATATTAATTATTCTCCATGAAACCTTGTGTTATTGGTACTCATTAGAATAATAGAATCGTCACATTGAGACATACAGTTTGGAAAAGAAATAAAAGATTTAGAATTCCATCACTCCCTCTGATCTGGGGACTGTATTGTAAAGTATTGCACTCTTTTCTACCATGTATATACAGAAACAATAAAGGATACAGCTATCTCCCTGACCTGATGCCTGACCTTTAGAGTCTTCTGCCCCTGCTTCATCATCTCTGATGCACTGTTAAGGAACTGCTTCTATAATAATTGTTTTTTCACACCATTTCAACATTATTTCAGTTACATCACGGAGGCCACAACACCTATCCCCACTTTCCTGGACTTTCTTTTACCAGCAACCAACACAATATTCTTTCCAAGCCATTTGCTACTTTCCCATAACCATTGGCAAAGCACTGGCCATCAATGAGAGAAGAGTGGATCCTATAACAAAGACTATCATGGATCCTCCGAAAGAAACTGACCAAGCCAGGGATCAAACCCATTGACCCTTGTTCTCAAGTCGTGTACACTATCAACTGAGCTACAGTGGCACAGCCTCCTTCTCTGTAAATCAAACCAGTCTTAACTCCTCAGCACTGGGCAATTTTCCAACATGTGTGCAAAACAAAAGTATTTGTATCAATTAACTCTTTATCAAACAAGAAAATTTTTAGCAAGTCCAAATTTAAAGCATTTGCAGACAACAAAGGTACTTTGACTCAAAAATGGAAATTTGCTTTCGCAAAGACAGAAAACTCTGTGAGAAAAGGAAAAAAATGCTGGTTACCAGCAAGGTTGGGCGGTCGAAACCAGGGGTGGTTTTAACCGGTTAAAACCGCCCTGGTCAATACTCCCAAAGTGGTCAATACTGGTCGATTGGATATTTCTAGTGGTCATTTGGAAATTTTACTGGTCAGATGCATTTTAAGTGGATAGTGAATTAGTGCTGCTATTTAGTGGATATTTATTGAGGATTTTTTTCCTATTTTGGTTCCAAGGTTGGTTGAATTTACCAATATGAGAGTTGACTTTAGTACAAAGAATGTTTTGTCCCTGCCAAGGCTACTTATCAGGTGGCTTTTGCCAGTTTTCCAAAACTCTATTTAAGTTCCTAATAAGGTCTTTAGGTTTCATTTTTGACACCTTAAGTTGATAAGATATTAACTTGATTGCATATAAGTCAGTATTTCACACCCTAGGAATAAGGCCTGGTGTCAAGTATTCTACCCCAAACAGGGATACATGATTGGTCCTTTTTGCAATTTAAGCCACACCCATTGGGATAGAAAGGGGCAACTTTTACACCTTTTAATGTGTTTTGACAACAATGTAAAGGTGTAGGTAGACACTTGAATATGTTTCAGACATTAATGTATCACTAACTATTGTGGGGTGGAGGAAGATTCAGACCCAAGAAGATTCGGCCCAATGCAAAATCTTGAGAAGATTCGGACCCAAGAAGATTCGGACCACCTATGAGAAGATTCGGCCCAAGGTAGAAGAAGATTCGGCCCTAATTTTGAAAACAGCACATGGTGAAGGCGGTTTCCATATCTTGCAATTATATTTAATTTTTTATTAAGGGAGAATGCCCAATATGCAGGTTAATTTGATATATAGGTTTTGTCCCAATTTGTTGTTATGTATTGTATGTTTGGATGCACATTAAAGATGAAAAGAACATTTTTTTGTGTTTGTTAATGATTATACGGTACATTACACAGTGTGAAGATAGTTGAAAGTATGGATTACAATAATTTTTTTCACAGTTTGATGATGTATAAGCTAAAGAATTGTAAATGCAGTTTTCACAGTTTGAAGATGTTTTTGCAGTACTTGTCATAAATAGGCGATTTGTAATTGTATTGATGTATTATGAATGGTACATATTGATTTAATAATTGTTGATATCGTAATTTTTTTAAGTGTTCTCATATGTGAGGGTAGATAAATTTTATAGTATTGTATAATGAATGTGCATCAGATTCATTATTACTATATGACCTGGAGATCGTGATCCGATAACACAAAACCAAAAATTTGATTAACTGAATGCACCGCTATATTACATATTTTATTATTGCTTTGTGTGATCTTATGTACATGAAACATTAGCAAAAAAGGTTTTTATCTAGTTAGGACATAATACTGTCAGATATCACTAATGTATCAATTTCCAGACTGTAACCTAAGGCCTTTAACCTGACAACTCCGACTCTTAAGGACAATGTGAAAGAATGGTTTTGAAAGAAATTGGAAAAATGAGAAATTGATTGCATTTTTTTTTTCTGCTTTATCTTCATCGTCTTCATATGTTCTTGGAGGTCTTTAAGAATGGTACAATGTTAAAAAAATCGTCTGCAAATGTTACGTTCATTATCATTGTCTGGGACGGACAAGAAAGGGTGCATTCTGATCTGGTCTATATAACACCTTTACAGGATCGCCAAATTACTACTTTGTTTCTCAGAGAAATCTAAATTTAATTTCTGTTTATAGTTAATTACATCTTGTTGGGATTGTGACGCTAGATCAAACTGCAGTAAACTGCGATCCGATCTTGACGCTAGACGGCTTTAGTATGTTATGTAATACTGCTTGGTTTGTCAGAAAATCTCCTAACCTAGTTACTGTTTTTAGTTAATTACATATTGTAGAGAGTGTGGTGCAAGATCAGACTGCAGTAAAATGCGATCCGATCTTGAGACCAGATTGAAATTCTGTGTGTTATGATATTGAAGTACACTCTTCGACATGGCGAGTAAAACGGGGTGCAGGGTTTAATCCTATTACAGTCAGACACGCGTTATCACTTTGTGAAGTGTTATTGTTGATTGACTTGGAGAAGTTCTATAATTATGTCATCTTATTTTTCATATCGTTGATTTTTCTGGGAAAAAGTTATCTCTCGGCTTCAACTTGAACTGGCTTTTTAATGTTTGTATGGCAATGCAATTCATTTTTTTTTTTTTTTTTTCAATTCAATTCAATAAACTTTATTTCATCCACGTATGTACAACATACAGTATGGAAATACAAAAAATAAATGAATGTCATAGAGATAATAATGTGATTGGACCTTGAGGGTATAAAAAGAGAGAAAGGGTAGAAAGTTTAGAGGAAGGTTAACATTTGTCTAAAACGGGAAAATCAGTAAAAGCTTGTAACAGGTACATAACTGTTTACCAAACGTCACAATTTGCAGATTATGGAGAGATTGCTGGCAGCCAACTTTTCTCCATTTTCTGAAATGTTTTATATCATTTCAAAAGAATCCTGACCATAATGAGCCAGATTCAATATCTCCATTGCAAATGAACTCTTTTTTTTTTTTGACAAGTCTACATTTTCCAAGTTGTAAGAAAATTAATTAATGTCCGATGTCTTAATGTGCATAACATCATGAGTGGAGAGAATTTGCTGGTGGCCAACATGTTTTCTTAAATTATCTTAAAATGCATTTTTTTTTTTTTTTATATCCCATAATAATGTATAGTTAACTCTTGAGCCATATTAAATGTCGACCAAACATGTTTTGAAATTGACAACTTCACATCTTTCTCCTGTCTACATGTTTCGTTTGAAGAAGTAATAGGTAAAATCAGTGCATGTATTACTCATTTACAGGAATTTCACAACAAGAGTACTTTTTCTAAGGCAAGATAAAGTGCAAATAAAGTTCAAGCCGATTTTTTCAGTGTCTCAGTAAGATTGTTCCAGAACAAAGAGAAAATTACGTTCCTAATTGTTAAAGCAAACAAAACATACAGCCAATAATACAAAAACAAAATATGAAAACTGGTCCGAGTTCTCCCTTTTTCTAATCGATTGTGCCGAATCTTCTCCAAAAAAGGGATGAGAAGTACACCACTAAAATCAACTAATAATGGCGTTAGCAGAACACGGTAATGATCGTTACGTTAATGAATGAATGAATGAATGAATGTTGTTTTATGGCGCATCGACAGCTTTGGTCATTTAGCGCGCATATCTATGTTAAAAGATATTAAACGAAGGGTTGTTTAAACTGAATGAAGTTTAAATGACAATAAAAGAATTGAATTAAGAAAACTTAATGTATAAATGGCATCATCGAGTTACAGGGCAATCCCCATATACTCAAAAGTTTTAAATGATAAGACCTAAGAATGCGACAAAAAAAGGTTTAAACTCAATGCTGGTTTGATAAAAAGAAGTTTTTTAAATGAAAAAAAAATTTGTCATTTATAATGTGCATACAATATGATATTGAGTGGCTGGGCGTCCCTGCCTACTCCAAAGCTTTAGGTTAAAAGGTAAGACTGATAATATTGTTTTTTCTTGGAAATGAGGTTAAAACTGATAAAGATTGGAACCTCCAATGGAATAAGATACTCCCATTAAAGAGGTCCTGTCTCCAATGAGATAAGATGTCTCCAAGAGAGCCAATCCTCCCATTAAGGAGATGCAAAATGAATATTAATGAAGTAAAGAATGTTGTAAAAAGATGGCTAAGAAAGTCAAGAGTAAATATCACAGTTTATTGTAAATGCCAATCTCCTTTATGAAAGCGATAATAGATTCAACGCTGACAGAATCAAAAAGATTTTTCAAACTATCGACGTTGAAATATTTTGAACGAACTGGCTGAAAGTCAATGCAATCTAGTAGGATATGTTTTACAGAAAAGGTTGCATTGCATGGTATACATTCAGGGGCATCATCTCTTGTCAAGAGCCAGGAATGTGTGATGCGTGAATGGCCAATTCGAAGTCGTGCAATTATCACTTCTTCTCGACGAACGGATCTGTAAACAGGATACCATTCACCAAGGGATGGTTTAACTGAATGCAGTTTATTGAAAATATCAGCATCCCACTGGGATTGCCAAGAAGATTGGATATGTGATAAAACGGAGGATTTAAAATCAGTGTGTGGAACTTTAAAATCTGAAATGGGAAGATTAAGTGCAGATTTGGCAGACCTATCGGCATTTTCATTGCCTTTGATGCCTACATGACTTGGAAGCCAGCAGAACACCAGTCTATTCTTAGAAGAAATTTGTGAGATCCTTTCAAGTAAACTGCAGATTAAAGGATTCTCAAGTCGTTGATTTGAAAGGGCCTGTAATGTTGACAAAGAGTCTGAAAAGATAATAAAACGGTTGGAATTAGAACTTTCAACTAGATTAAGGGCAAGATCTACTGCTTTAATTTCAGCAGAGAAGATAGAGGAGTTGTTTGGAAGGCGGCATTTTAAGCTCCTTTGTCCATAAACAGCGGCAGCTGCTACAGAATTGCCTTCTTTAGATCCATCTGTATAGATGGGTTTGAAGGAAAAATAATGCTCCTTTATCTCATTGTATCTAGCATGAAATACAGTTCTATCCGTGACAGACTTTTTGTCAGATGCAAGGTCAAATCTGAATTCTGCACTGTTTAGCGTCCATGGAGGGATTTCAGAGATTTTATAGTTGGCAATAGACTCAGTGTCTATGCCAAGGTTATCCACAATAGGCTCCATGCGGATACCAAATGGAGGAATAACATTTGGTTTCCTTTCAAAAAGACGTTTATACTCAGGTTTAAAGACAACGTTATGAGTTGGATTAAAACGATTCGATTTAAGTTTTAAAATATATTGAAGTGAGAGTTTTTCTCTCCTGTAAGAAAGGGAAGGTTCATTAGCCTCAACATAGAGGCTATTGACGGGAGAAGTTCTAAAGGCTCCAAGTACAAGACGCAGACCTTCGTGGTGTATAGAATCGAGGATTTTTAGATAGGATTTACGGGCCGATCCGTATACAACAGATCCATAGTCTAACTTGGAGCGAACTAAAGACCGATAAAGTCGCAAGAGGACTTTACGGTCTGCTCCCCATTCAGAATGGGCCACAACCTTAAGAAGATTAAGAGCCTTCTTGCACTTCTTTTTAAGTGCAGTGATGTGAGGAAGGAAGGAAAGCTTTCTGTCAAAGATGACTCCAAGAAATTTAAACTCGGACACGACTTCAATTTTAGTTTTGTCCAAATACAGTTCAGGATCTAGGTGAACACCTCGTAGATTACAGAGGTGCATGCACTTAGTTTTGGACTTTGAAAATCTGAAGCCATTTTCATCAGACCATGTTTGCAATTTGTTGAGACATTGCTGAAGTTGTCTCTCAATAATATTCATATTTCGAGATCTGAAGCATATAACGAAGTCATCAACATAGAGGGAACAGTCTACACCAGGACAGATAGCTTTAACTATACTGTTTATTTTTACACTGAAAAGTGTAACAGAGAGAATACATCCTTGGGGTACACCCATCTCCTGTTCACGGGCTCCCGAGACAGTATTACCAACTCGGACGCGGAAAAGACGTTCATCCAAGAAGGTTGAAATAAAAAGAGGAAGACGGCCTCGTAGACCAAAGTCATGCAAGTCTTTCATAATTCCGTATTTCCAAGTTGTATCGTAAGCGCTTTCAAGGTCGAAAAAGACAGATACTACATGCTGTCTATTAATAAAGGCTTCTCTAACAAAGGTTTCAAAGCGGACAAGATGATCTATGGTGCCACGCTGGCGACGAAATCCACTCTGTACATCAACAATGAGGTGGTGTTTTTCTAAAAACCAGACAAGCCTGTCGTTGACCATACGTTCTAGGGTCTTGCAGAGACAGCTAGTAAGAGCTATTGGCCGATAGTTAGCTGGGTCACTAGCATCTTTGCCAGGTTTTGGGATAGGAATGACAAGTGCCTCCCGCCAGGATGCAGGAAAATCACCTGACTGCCAGATATCATTAAAAATATCAAGTAAAATTGAGAGGGAAGTAAAAGGTAAGTGTTTTAAAAACTGGTAATGAACTTTATCTGGACCAGGAGAAGAATCATGAGCTTTATTCAGAGCAGATTTTAATTCTTTAAAAGTGAAGAGTTTATTATAATGCTCTGAATTCGAAGACTTGAAATTAAGCTTTTTCTTTTCTTCTCTAGCTTTATTCCTCTGAAACTTTTCTGAATAGTTTGCAGAGGAAGACTTTTTGCAAAAGGTGTCAGCAAGAGCATCAGCTATATCCTGGGGAGATTCCAATGAAGTATTGTTAACTTCAAGGTGACTAAGAGGGGACTGGCCTTTGCCATTGATCTTTCTGATCATATCCCAGGTTTTTTTAAGTAGTAGTTCTACTATTCAACTTAGAGACATATTGTCTCCAGGCCTTGTGCTTATTTTCTTTAATGGTACGACGGGCTTTTGCCCTGGAAATACGGAATAAGTTAAGATTGTCTTTGGTAGGCCTGAGATTAAATTTTCTAAGGGCCTGTTTTCTGTCTCTGACAGCCTGTTTACAATCATCATTGTACCAAGGCTTGTCAGGTCGTTTTGGGTTTGTCGAGGTCTGAGGGACGGACTGTTTAGCTGCATCAATTAATAGGGAAGTAAAAAGTTTTGCAGGATCATCGCAGTTTCCAAATTTATCATGTGTAATGGTCTGTTCACATAGGGTTTCAAATTTATTCCAATTGGCTTTGGAAAGCTTCCATTTCTGCGGTCGTACACTGCTGGATGGTTGTGTAGATGAAAAGATAATGGGGAAGTGATCACTTCCACACAAATCCTCAGTCACTTTCCAAGTAAAGTTGGGAAGTAAGACTGGGCTGCATAATGTTAAATCAATGGAAGAGTAAGATCCAGTTGCCGGATGCAAGTAGGTTTTGGATTTGTTATCATTCATGAAAGACAGAGAGTTGTTCGAAATGAAGTTTTCTAACTGTAGACCTCTCTGGTTGGTGTCATTGCAACCCCACATAACATTGTGACCATTAAAGTCCCCAGCAAGGATATAGGGGGATGGCAATTGTGAAATGAGATCATTCAGATTGGTCTCATTGATAGGTATGCTTGGCGGGAGATATAAAGAACACAGTGTAACAGCACTGTGTATAGATAACCTGACAGCAACAGCTTGCAGGTTTGTATTTAAAGAGATAACTTTGTGAGGAATGTTGTTATTTACAATAATAGAAACACCTCCTCTGGCTTTTTCACCTTCGGTAAAAATCTTGTTGTAAACAGAATGATATTTGATAGTGATATCATCCTCCCGTTTAAGGAAGGTTTCTTGCAGACAAACAGCAACTGGTTTGTGCTCATTGATTAAAAGTGAAAGTTCGTCAAAGTTTGACTTCAGACCTCGACAATTCCACTGGATTATGGTATTCATAGTGCGTGAGGAAAGTATAAAGACTAAAGTAAAAAACAAGGCCGTAAACCAATGCATTCTAAAATAGACTGGTTAAGATTTAATTACAGATGTCTCGGCTTTGGATGATTGCCAAGCGTCAAAATCCTTGTTCCAAAGATCTTTGGAAGTGGACCAGATAGAGGCTTCTGAATCTGAAGCCTCACCTTCCAGATTTTCAGCATCTGCATCCATGTCCTCTAGCTCCGAAAATCTGTTGGAGGTAGGGACAGGATCATTTACTTTGACTGTAATTTCACAAGACCCTTGGGTATCTCTTGGTTGTTGTTTAGATCTTGAAGAAGACCTTTTAGGAGATCGGGGTGTATGACTAGATTTGCTCTCTTTAGATGAAACATTAGATTTAGTAGTAGATTGTGAAGATGGAGGTTGTGGTTTCTTTGGAGGTTGCTGTGAAGGGGGAGATGGTTTTGAACCTTTTTTGGAAGAGATATTTTGCAAGGAGGTAGATGGTTTTGAAGCTTTTTCTGAAGGAATACTTTGAGAGTTTGTGGGTTTTGAGAGTGCAGAAGAGGTTTTGTTTGTTTCAGAAGCAGGCTGAGTCTGAGTAGAAGGTTTTGCAACTTGGATATTGGGAATGAGGGCTTTCAGTTCATCAGTCATTTCAGGAAACTTTTGGAGAAGTTTTTTTGCCAACAGTTCGCAGGTTGGACAATGTCCATTTGCAGGCAAAGGAGAAGCAACATTTGCATAGGTTGTGCTTTTGCTCAACAAAGCCTGATCAGACCTGCGTTTTTCAACTGTTTTCCTGGCTTCCAAGAAGGTAACATTCTCCTTAAACTTGACTGACAGGATTTCTTTCTCATCTTTCCAAACAGAACAATCTTTGGAAAAGGTAGGATGAGAGGACTTGCAATTGACACAGAGAGGGGGGTTATTGCAAGTCTTTTGGTCATGGTCTTCCCCCTCAAAAGCACATCTGGGACAAACAGGTGTGCTTCTGCAGTTAGTTTCATGATGGCCGTACCGTTGGCATCTGTAACAGCGCAACGGATTGGGCACATAAACGTCGACCTTGACAGATTGAAATCCAATTTTAACTGAAGTAGGTAAAGTTGGCGTAGAGAATGTAAGGATGTAAGTATGGGTATCTCTACGAATACCATTTCTGAGAACTGAAATTCTCTTTACATCAGACACAGCCTGGCTTTTGAGGTTTGTTTTGATTTCCTCCATAGAGTCACAGAAGCTCAGTTCTTTGCATCTAATGACTCCCTTGGAGGTATTCAAAGTCTTGTGAGGAAAGATTTTGACATCAAGATTGAAAAGTTTCTTGTGTCCTAGAAGGTTTCTAACCTGTTGTTGTGAAAAGCACTCAACAAGTAATGTTTCATCTTTAAGTTTCTTAACAGATTTTGGTGTTCCTAGGATTGCAGAAATGGATTTTTCAATGATGAAGGGAGAGAGTTTTGTTACAGGTTTAGAAGAATTAATAGATTGAATAACTAAAAACCGAGCAAATGTTGTAGAGGGTCTTGAATATTCCGATTCTGAATCGGAGTCAGATAGTACACGCTTGGCCTTTTTTTGAGAAGCCATAGTTGTTGTTGAATATTCATCACCGATGCTCCCCACCCGCCTCGGAGCCCAACAAGGGGACATGATCTGGGGAAATCCAACTCAGATCATGACAAGGATACATCAGTGATATACTCGAAGTGAAAGGGCTAGACCGGACAAATGTAGGCCCGCAGAATGTCATACCAAGCATAGACTATCTTTGGGTATCCACAAGTGTCAATCAAACACCAGACCTTCACGTGATTAGCCCATGAGCCATCGCCTTCTAGGGTATTGACATACATTAACTGATGACAGAGAACTGAAATGATATATCTGTGTATGTATGTGTAAAAGAAAACAGAAAAACACCCTAGGGCTCGGCATGACCAGCCGATTGATCAGGACGGGCCTTCCTGACCCCTCGTTTAGTTCAGTTCAAGGCCAAAGTGGTGTGTTGTAAAAACAGAGCTATCAAAGGGCCATACTCTGAATCCACTCAACCGCCAGGATCCCGTCATCGAACGACACGAGTTGCAGCCTACGGCAAACAGGCAGGCACAGTGGGGGGGTCTTACCCCTGCTGTAGTGCGACAGCTGAGCTATTTCTATCCCCCCGCCCAGCTGGGGGTAGATCGTTACGTTCTGCAAAACAATATGGGCGATTAAGATTACTCTAACGTTTAAGAATATTTAGTTCAATCAGGTAATTTTCCTGGTACAAACAATATAATACAACTTGGGCCGAATCTTCTCACCCTCGGGGCCGAATCTTCTCACCTGCTGGGCCGAATCCTCTCGAAAATCGCTGGAAGGCCCTGGGCCGAATCTTCTTGGGTCCGAATCTTCTGACATCCACTATTGTGTAGTTAATCAGTCACAGCCTCTTTATGGGCACTCAATATGCCTATAGATTAGTGACAGGTGAATTTCACAATGGTTTACACATGGGTGACACTTTTTTCTTCAATTTTACATAAAAGTTTCAAATTAGCTGCTTTTTATGCTATCTTTGAACTTTTAAATAGTCTAAAACCTAAGTATATTTGTGGTGGTAGTGGGGAAGAGAAAAAGAGAAAAGATGCAGTACTATAAATAGATATCTAACCTATAAGGAAAGATCATAAATAAAACTTCTAAAGTTCTTTGGTTGAAAGGAACTGACTTGCATGTCAGTTCAAAGAGGGAGGTCAATCCAAACAACCTCTTCAGTTGACCAACAGTAATGTCTTGCATTATGATCAAATAAAAAAGGGACCTTACTGATAAAAACTATGATGCTGATGATAATATGTAATATATCTTCAGTACAGGATTTAGGAGAGCTTTTAAGACTAGCTTAGAAACAGGACAGGTATCTAAGTCAGTGATTCAATCAACCCAATCAACCACTTCAATTGACCACCAATCGACCAGTATTGACCGGTTTTAACCGGTTAAAACCGCCGGCCCGGTCAATACTCATATTGACCGGCTTTTTGCCAACCTTGGTTACCAGCACTTTCTCTTTTTCCAAAAATGTTTTTCAAAAGGCCTCTTTCTTAGGGTTGGTAAAAGTCCGGATTGCGTGGTAAAGAATTAAACAAGCTGGCCATGATGACCTTGTATAGCTCAAATAGATGCCTTTCAAATAGATGTGTGATGCACATCGTGAGCATTGACAGAGACATAAATCATAACAAGATTGTATGGTTACATAAACATTCACAGAAAAACGTGGTATAGTCCTCCTTCCAAAGGGAGGCAAATAGTAACAAACTTTATATCTATTTTAAGAGTTCTGTCCCTTGCTCAGTGCCCATATAATTTTAGTCAAGGTTACTTCATAAAGATTTCAAAGTTTTCACTGTTTAAACCTTTATAAAATGTATTAGCCCATTATCACACAATCCCTACTTTTGATGACCCTGAGAAAGAAGCCTTTGGAAAACATTGTGGGAAAAGGAGAAAATGCTGGTAACCAGCATTTTCTCCTTTTCCCACAATGTTTTCTACTCTTTACAAAACAAATTTGAAATTTTCAGTCACTTTTACTTTGTCGTCTGCAAATGCTTTCCATTTGGACAAGCCAAAATATTGTCGTTTGGTAATGACTTAATCTCAGGACACTAAAGTCTTAATAATCTTGCTACAAGTCCACTGGATCAATCCACAAAACAAAAAATGACAACTTCTTTAGTTTTCTTTTTCTAGCCCCTATAAAACTTGTAACATCTCAGGGTGAGGCTACTTTTTACCCCAGGCTTAGTGGAGATCTTCTGTATGAAGCAGCATGCCAAGTTTGGTAGCCCTAGGCTTTATAGTTAGAATAAAAATGATTTGGAACTTCTCACTCTTAACCCTTTACCAATCAACAATATTTAAGACTGGTCCAAATTGAAAGAATTTGCAGATGACAAAATAAAAGAGACTGAAAATTTGAACTTTGTTTTGTGAAGGGTAGAAAACATTGTAGGAAAAGGAGAAAATGCTGGTTACCAGCATTTTCTCCTTTTCCCACAATGTTTTCTAAAGGCTTCTTTCTCTGGGGTGTCAAAAGTAGGGATTGTGTGGTAAAGGGTTAAAGTACATGTAGAACTTGTGACCTTTGGAGTTGGGTCAATTTTGACCCCAGGGCTATAATTTAAATAGTACTAGAAGGCATCTAATAGATGAAGTAATAAGCAAAATTTGGCAGCCCCTTCCTTTTCATTTTAGGAAAAAGGAGTTTTTAAAAGCTTTTCCTGCAATTTTTTCTTACGACCATGTGCAACTTGTGACCTCTCAAAGTGGGGCAATTTCTGACCAAAGGGTTATAATTTCAAGAAATTCAATAGAAGTCTATCTGATGAAGCTACATGCCATAGGCCTCTTGGTTTTGGGCTAGACGATTTTCCGTGGTTTTCAGTTTTGTTCTGAAAATTAATTAAGGATACTCATCTCCACTTGAGACTTGCTGATAATGATCTAGTATGGCTTGCTTTCTTGCAATTTCCTCTGCAGATTTTTCCTTGGGTCTCACAGCTTCTATTTTCTGATGTTCTAGTATACTTGCCAAATGGTCTGTCAGCTTTTCTAAATGTTGGAAAAGTAAAGATAGCTCAAACTTGATATTTTTTGACAACCTAGGAAATGAAGCAATGTTTAAAATGAGCTTTACCCTTAACCAGACGACAAATTTTTAGCCTTGTCCATTTTAATCTATTGTGCAGGAGAAGGGCTTGTTAATGAAATAGATTCCAATCAAAATCGCATATAGAGATCCAAATTTTAAGAGTCTCATGCACAACTACACATCATGGAGATTCATTGTGGTAAGTTCCAAATTATTTAGAAAGAAAATGTAGGACTAGTTGCACACACAAAAAATTGCTCATGGGCAGAAGACAGATGGACATACAACCTGGACCATGATATGTTAAGACTCTTCAGGCGTATCATAGGGTATACAAAGGCTTCCAGTGCACTTACCTTCCTGAACCAATAGAAGGCAAAATATTTCAAGCCCCTGGCTCCCTGACCACATAAACTTTATTGAAACAATACATCAGTTGTGAGAAAGAAATGAACCCTGTCCCAATATCTACCATCACTTCTCCTAAATAAATTAGTTGTGTTGGGGATTTCAACAAGCGACTCCTGGGTCTGTATTCTGCGACCATCCTTAACCCTTTCCCAAACGACAAATTTTTGGACTAGACCAAATTCAAAGCATTTGCAGAATTCAAATTAAAGTCTTGCTGAAAAGATGATTTCTGTCTATGATAGGGTAGAAAACATTGTGGGAAAAGGAGAAAATGCTGGTTACCAGCATTTTCTCCTTTTTTCCACAATGTTTTCAAAAGATCACCATTCCAGACCCGTAACTAGAGGCGCTTGAGCGCCTGTATCGCTCCAAAGGCCTGATTTTTCTGTAACGGTGAAGAGAAGTTTTTAACAATAACAATTCATTCCTGCATTTTAGGTCACTAAAGAAAAAAAGCTATGAAAAACATTGTGAGAAAAGAAGAAAATAAAAGTAACCTGCATTTTCTTAGTTTTACAACTTTTGATACAAGTTTTACTAATTTGAAGATTTATTATGTTGTGTGCAACATCTTTCAATTATGGCCAGTTATAAAAATTTTGTCTTCTGGTTATAGTTAACTCATTACCAAACGACAACATTTTAGGGTTGTCCAAATGGATAGCATTTGTAGATGAAAAAATAAAAGTGACTGAAAATTTGAAAGTTGTTTTGTGAAGGGTAGATAACATTGTGGGAAAAGGTTACCAGCATTTTCTCCTTTTCCCACAATGTTTTCTAAAGTCTTCTTTGTCAGGGATCAGTTTGACTGGATAACAAAATGCTTT
Source organism: Tridacna crocea (assembly GCA_943736015.1). Lineage (NCBI taxonomy): Eukaryota > Metazoa > Mollusca > Bivalvia > Cardiida > Cardiidae > Tridacna > Tridacna crocea. The sequence goes on along the minus strand of OX031071.1, from coordinate 16,449,018 downwards.
ATCACAACAGTAAAGCCTTGTCCCTCTTTGTACCAGGTCACCAGTAGGTCAACAAACCTTTACCAGAACTAATCAAAGTGCAGAAGTTCTCTTTTTTTATATGAAAAGGATTATAGATTATGTAAAGCAACCATCTTTAACTCTTTACCAAATGACAAAATTTGGGATGTGACCAAACTGATAGGATTTGCAGACAACAAATTAAACATTGATGAAATGATAGATTTCTCTCTTTGATAGAGAAGAAAACACTGAGGGAAAAGGAGAAAATGATGATTACCAGCATTTTCTCCTTTTCCAAGAGTGTTTCCCAAAAACTTCTTCTTTAGGGTAGTTAAATGTCAGGATTGTGTGGTAAAAATTACCACCATAGGAACTAACCTGCAATACAACAATGAAATCAAAACAAGTAGTTTGAGAAAAGAAATTTTTCAAAGATTTCACTTTATACCATAAAAGGAAAATGAGTCTCCCATACAAGCCATGTTTTTTGACTGATCTTTTTTTTTAAGGAATTCTGTAGACCTCTATCTAAGGAGCATTCCTGCAAAAAAATAATGCTATCCAATTAGCGGTTTGGGAGGAGAAGATTTTTAAAGGTTTTTTACTTTGGTTGCCATGGCAACCAGAATTATTCATGGAACACGATTATTTGAAGGAATTTGAAAGAGGACCACCTAAGGAACATTCCTGTGAAATTTGGTAAAAATCCAGTCAATAATTTCTGAGGAGAAGTCTTTTAAAGAAAAAGTTTACGGACGCACGCACGGACGCACGACGGACACAACGCCATGACAATAGCTCGCTGGCCTTTGGCCAGTGGAGCTAAAAACCAGGGATTGTTTGGGAAAGGGTTAAGAACTTTCTTAGTATTGGTCTTCAATATTTTGTTAATGTGAAAGCAAAAGAACTTTTAATTGGCTAAAGCATGAAATGATTTAGCCAATTAGAAATTCTATTATGTTTACAGTCAGGAAATCTTGAAGAATAAGACCAAGAATGTTCCTAAGAATGGTTGGTGAATACAGACCCTGTAAGCTACAGACGGCTCTTCATGGCTCAGTATACATGGGCAAACAGCTTCAAATGACTTAACTCTTTACCAATCCACCCTGAGTTTTAATGCCAACAAGGAAGACAGCTTTTAATAGCAGCATGGAAAATGGTAAAGTACAATTATAAATCTGCATTTTTCTTCCTTTTCCAAACATGTTTTCTATTCTTTCAAAGATAAATCTTTTCATTAGACACACACATTTAGTATGTCATCTGCAAATTCTTTCAATTTGGATCTAACTCACTTTTATTGTCTGGAAAAGAGTCAACCCTTTACCAAACAAACCTGGGTTTTTACCTTCTTGAGAAAGAAGCCTTCTAAAAACATTGTGGGAAAAGGAGAAAATCCTGGTACCCAGCATTTTCAGTATTTTCTCCTTCTTTCCACAATGTTTTCTACCTTTCGCAAATGCAATCATAATTTTTGAGTCAAAGTAATTTTGTCATCTTGCAAATGCTTCCAATTTGGGCTAGTCTAAAATTGTGCTGTTTGGTAAAGCATTAAGTGACTGGGCTGAGAAAAGGCACCTCACACCAAGACTTTTTAACTCTTTGCCAAAACACAAAATTTTGGACTGGTTCAAATGGAAGCATTTGCTGACGACACAATAAATGTGACTGAAAAATTGAAACTTGACTTTAGAAGAGTAGAAAACATTGTGGGAAAAGGAGAAAATGCTGGTTACAAGCAGTTTCTCCTTTTCCCACAATGTTTTCATAAGGATTTTTCCAACAGGTCACTAAAAGTAGGAATTGTGTGGTAAGTGTTAAATATTTTGAGACACTGTGAAGTAAAACAGTACCACAGTCTTTTGAACTGTCTTTTCCTGCAACTCCATTCATCTCTTCCCATTTTTTAAAAAGCTCATCACAGACGGCCTCCATATCATCTTCCTACAAAACAGACTGACAAGACTCAATGCTATCACTTAACTTGTTACCAAATGACAAAATTTTAGACTGGTCCAAATTACAAATGATAAAATATACACAACTCAAAAACTTGTTTTCCGCAAAGCAGAAAACAATGTTTTCAAAAGGCTTTTACCTCAGGGTCAATTTGTAAACACACAATCATCGTAGCATCTCAATATTATGACTGGATCTATTGTATACTTTTTTTTATTTTGCAGAAACAGTCTAGTAGAAATCTGACATGGTCTAGTAAAGATTTCAAATCACTGGTTCACTGGGCTATTTGAAAAAAAATGTTGACGTTGAACCTAGTCTCAATAATAAGATGCTACGATGACTTTTTTACATATTTGGGCATTTATTTTAGCACAGTACCATCTCAAGTCCTTTGTAGATTTTCCAGTAGCAATGATAAAGCTCTATACTGCCTTTCTGTGTCGTCGGTTTAATCTGAATTGCAAGGATAATGCAATGAGATCAAAGTCACATGATCAAAGATAAATTATTAAACCTTTCATAACCTAAAAAGCTTGTATAAGTCGTTTATAACATGTAAATCTCGGAAAAGACACTGACAAAGTTAATCATGTGTGGCGGCCATTTTGTGTGTTTTCAGGAATGTAAATAACTCAAGTAACAGATGAAAAGCACAGTTTTCTCTCATGTTTAGCATTTAAATTGAAACTGTTTGTATTTCAAAAAAGAAAAATTACTAAATATACAAGCAACAGGTCTGTTTAAATTCTAGTTTTGTGTTCTATTTGTGAAATTATGAGAGTTCAAACTTGCGCAAAAAATCTGTGTGTAACTTTCAACTGGTTTGTCTTGATTGCCTCTGTACCCAGGCGCGACCAGTCAAACAGTAACATCGCCTTTGGGGCCAATTATGTGTGCTAACGTCGGAGCCTGCTATTCAACAATTCAGCATTTATTTCTTACGTTCCGCATAATAGTCAAGAGCATCCTTTGGCAAAGGGTTCATCATTTTCTTGTACGTGGCCAAAATATAATTGAGTTCCCCCCCCCCCCCAAAGCGTTCGCGAATTCTAATGTCTAATCTACGTACGACAACTTGACCAATTAGGTCGACCAGTGATTCCCGTTTTTCATCTTTAGAGACGTCTTCCTCTAAAATTCCTGTGATGTACGATACAAAAACGTCGGTGTCGGCCTCAGGGTTAAGTTGAAGAACCCGATTCGTCAGCCACTCCGTGTAACATGGAACGGAGGCTGCCATTTTGAGCATGTGCGGTTATTCTTTGTGTTTTTTCCTCTCTTTTTTGTAATCCGAGAAACTGCGGATTTTTTAACCCTCCAAGGTATCACACAATCGTTTGTTGACTAGATACCGAAAATTATACCCGACTCGAATACAGCTTTCCAGGTACGAAAATAACTTTTCATATACAACAAATTATGTCGTATCTGGAAAATTTATGCTGCATATTAAATTGTTTAGTAGAGTTTACATGTACTTTTACAATATTCCAAATGTTTCACCATTTTAATGCAGAATTGAAATTTAACATTTATTTTCTGGAATTTATCAACAACTTCGTCTGCAGGAAAATAGCTTTGTCCTATAAAAAAAGCTTCTTTTAAACAAAGCGAACTCATGGATTAGGCAATAAACCGAGATCCTGTGTGACAGTAGCACGACCTAGCACGTTCAAGGACCAGGCGAACTTAAGATGGGTTTCGTCCTGAATCTGTACTATCTGTACAAGGACAATTGCCCCTGGGCAATTGCCCCCGGAATTGTACGGGGGGAATAGTCTGGGGTGTCCTCGGGGGCAATAGTCGGGGGGGGGGGTTGTCCTCGGGGGCAATAGTCGGGGGAATTGTCCTCGGGGGCAGTAGTCCGGGGGAATTGTCCTCGGGGGCAATGGTCCCGGGGGGGAGGGGGGTTGTCTTCGGGGCAATTGTCTGGGGAGCAATTGTCCTGGAGGCAATTGTCTTGATACGTTAAAAAAAAAAAACCACACACACACAAAGTTGCCAACCACTGTTTTATGTAAATATAACAGCCGCTAGATCTATTTGAAATTTACATTTTGGAGAATAAATATCCCCGCATCGGACAGTGTGGATCCAAGATCAGGCTGCAGTCTTTGCATTTTAATCTGTCTGGACAGGTAACTTCTAAAATCCTTGACAAAAAAAAGAAACATGAAACTATGTACATACACATGTATGTCTTCCATATTATAGTCCGCCGATAATTAGTCACCATCACCCGCATGGGTAAAAACGCGTGGTGGGAAAAGCGGGCTAATGCCCCCTTTTCATAATCAACTGAGCCCTCGTTTCCAACACGCGTTTTTGTCCGTGTGGGCGAAAATAAACAGGCAACTTAAATTTAATTGTCTCATTTCCAACCACGCGTTTTCACCGTGCGGCAAAAAGTCCATGCGGAAAAATACAAACATGTTAGTTTTTTTTTACCGCACGGTAAAGTATCCGAATACCCTACATGGAACATGATATCAGTCGTTTCGCCCCAAAGACGTTTCCCCCCAGGTCGTTTCCCCCCTGGTCGTTTCGCCCCCACTGGTCGTTTCGCCCCCTGGTTGTTTCCCCCATAGTCGTTTCGCCCCCTATTCAAGAAAAAGCTGAATTGCACCTTAGAACTTTTATCAATTTTAATAGCAGGACAATGTTAAGAAACACAATATGCATTTTTTTGTTTGGCATTTACATAAATTAGACAATGAGACCCTTATCAAAAATTTAATTCTTATTCGTGTGGTGAAAGGGTAAAATTGTTACATTAAAAAGAAAGCAAAAAGCCTCTATTAATGAAAGAAACTTATCACCCTAGCTTTACAACGGCCAATTTTTCGGGTACTGACAGAAAAAAGGGAAGTATCAAGTGTGGCTGAAATTGTGATGTTAGTGTCTGAATAGTCTAATTCAATGAAAAGCGGAGTAAATACTGGTAACTACCATTTCCTTTTTTCCACATTGTTTTAAATTGCTTTCTTTCAAGTACCAGGCTATCAACGGTTATCGTATTTTACTAAAACACCTCCCCTTTTTGTGTTATTCGTACATGGAAATAATAAAGAGTAAAACAAGAGTCATCGTAGAAGGATTAACTAGTATGCCCCCCGAAAAGGTCTCTGTTTAGGAAAGTGAAGGCTGTCGGTAAATAGTTGGTCATAGGAGAGGAGGTCGGGGGTGAAACAGGCTACTTGTGTTTGGTCCCGTCTGCCAAACAGCATATGCCAATGTTTAATTTACTAAGGGCAATAAAGGCAAAAACTTATCAGACATTAAGCACCCTTTTCCCGTAACATGGTTTTGCATAGATTAAAACAGGGGGCACATGTTGAAACTTTTAATAAACAATTTGAATGCGAAGAATCACGAAATTTGGACGAAAACTGAAGGAGTTTTTAGTAAAAACTGGATTTTTTTTACAAGAAACCCCCTTTTTCCATGACACAGCGTCAAATTGGAAAACCGAGAAAAATACATCGGCGCAATATCCTTCATATATGAAGCTTCATCCAATTTAGTCCAGGGTTGTGGAGAAATGGCCTCAGACGAACGGAGAGACGGACAGATGGACGCAATCTGGATTGAAGTTCACAACTTTTCTGTATGATATCAACCCTTTTTCCGATGAACCTCGGAAGTATAAATGATAAATTAAGACAGTGAAACCTCTTTACACATTTGTATTTCTACATAAAGATATATAAACGCATCTATACCTTTTGATAAAAAATTGTGCAGGAAATATTGAAAGTAATGCATAATGTGACAAAGGATTGACGTCGCGTCAAATACTGTTGACCTCCTGTGTTACAATAAAGTAACGTTTATGTTTTTCATCGCAGACGTTTTCAGCGTCTGTGTGAACTAAAAATAACAGCAATCAGGATATTTTGTTGTGGACCTTTCAATGCATTTATTAAAACATTAGCAGCGCATGAATATTTTCTTTTCAATTTTCATAATTTCTTATAAATTTTCAATGACTCTTTATATTTAAAAAGAGCACTTCCTTAAAGACATCTTGGAACAATAACGTCGTGGGGACATTTCATGGGAACAGCTTAATTTTCTGCTAATAACATTAGTAAATAAAGAACTACCTTAATTTATATGTCATAACAATCGCAAGAAAAATCGTATTTTTCTACAGAAAACATTTTATTATTACAAAGGACTATTAGTTGAATTGAAAGCTTACAAGTGTGTTAAATGAAAAAAGTGACGTCAATTTCTTGATAAGGGACATTTGAGGGAACAAACTATTTTTCGAAATTACAGAAATATGTAAATAGTATTTCCTAAAACGACACTATATTTCAAAACTACACAATAAACGTATTTTCGTGCAAATATAAAAATGTTTGGTGATGATTCTTTCAATGTTAAATATGTTATAAAAAGCTTGACTGACAAATTTAGTAGCATGTGGGACACTTTCTCCTCAATAATAAAACTCGCTATAGCGTTCTCAGTTAGTGTCATACAACAAAACAAATTCCAGTACAACATCCAAAAATGACGTCGCATTAATGTTGCAGATAACAATAATGAGTTTCCCCGCCTTAATCGTCTGCATGAAGCAAGTTTCCGTGAGGTTCTGACGGAAAAGTAACATGGGACAGGTGAATTTTTACCAACCATTGGGATATGCACTGACAATTTTACGCAGACATGCAGGTATATTCAATCAATTACAACACCAGTGAAATCTGCAATCCTTCGCCTTTATTTTGATATATAATAGTAGCATAGCAAAACTTTGTGTTTTATATCGTACACTAAATGAATGCTCACATTACCAAATTTAAACAGGGGACGCGACCTTTTGACGCGACGTCATTACGTAATCAATCAAGCGACTTAACAATAGAAAAGTCAAAATGACAGCGATTGCGTAATACGTAATTAACGAGTTTATAATTGGGCCAAATAGGATTATGACAGCAAGTGACAGCCTTTTGACCACCAACACAGTGGACTCTTTCAAGCAGAAAACAATTTTGGGTGTCATTAATCTTTTAAAAGATAACCTAGAAGGTGAAAGAGAGGTAAAGACCGAGATCAGGTCGGCGTCATGTGGTGCATGATCTTTCTCTGCTAGAGGTGATCAGCATCGTGACAAAAGGAGATACAGTTCTAAATTATTCTTTTCCTTTATTTTTTTTTTCGTTCTGAATTTTAACCTAAATCTAGGATTGGCTTTTTTATACATACATGTATATATTATAAACTATTGACGGACATTCAGGTTTTCTTTGGATATGACGATCATCTATTACATAACTACAACGGCAGTTATATCAGTATATTTATGTAATTCAGTCTAGTTTTTTCTTGTCATGATTTTTCATTTTACTTTCCGGGTAAAAAAGAAATCTAGCAGATGCAATTAAATAAGTTATAGATTATAAACCATGCGTTTTCAGACCTCATCATTAGTCTCGTTCAATCCGCGAAAAACATTGTATGATTAATAACTCAACCAAATTGAATTAAGGTCATCAACGGTATCGATGAAAAACCTTAATACGTCAGATTATTGTATTAAAAGACTATCAAGGACACTTACATCAGTAAACATTTATATATATGTAATTTGTTTCTTCTTCTTTTCAGAAAATTATGATTTGAATTAATGTAACAATTCTTAATATACACTATCATTCAAGAATCTTTGATCCATTATTCTCTTAAGGTGCACATTGTCTCTCTGCTTCTCTCTTTAAATTATTCTGGGGGCGAAACGACTAGAGGAGGAAATGGTTTTGGGGCGAAACGACTAGGGTCCGAGGGCGAAACGACTAGGGTTGAAAAATAATGGCGAAACGACCAGGGTGGAAACGACCAGGGGGGAAACGTCTTGGGGGCGAAACGTCCTGTTACCTTAAATGACGTACTAGTTTGTCTGTTTACATGCCGCTAAAAGCACGGCTAAGGGTAGAATGGCACCGAACGTTACTAGGGATGGCAACGGTTAGTAAATTTGCTAACCGGTTAACCGTTCAATCTTTCGATCGGTTAACCGGTTAACCGAACGACCATGTAAAATCGGGTTTTAAAGATGAAGGTGCCTGCTCTATATGTCAACATTGGCAACCGGTGCGTGAGTAATGCATTCCAATGATATTTACTATTTCTGTACTTTAGCGCTAAAGACGGCCAATCTATCGACGATCTCTCACTCTCTCGGCAATAAAATCATTTTCCTACAATGTTTTCTATAGAGGACTAGAAATCATCAGGCCATTTCAGTGTTTCCACTACGCAAATTATTGCGTAAATCACCTAGTAGAACTGAAATTCACGTAAAAATGTTTGGTTTCACGTGAGACCTCACGTCAGGAAAAAAAAAAACAGTATCTGCTTAACTTGTGTAAAATACCAGGATTTGAAGTTACTTGCTACCCAATTTGATAAAGTATTGTCAAATCAGGCGGAAATACCTATCCATAAATTAAAACACACGAAAAAATGCTCGATGCAAGAAACACGGAAACCCATGACAGAACAAAATGTTCCTTTCGACATTGTCCGATAAGAGTCACTTCAGATCGTCTTTTTAGCTTTTTATTGATTTTAAGCAGTAAATTTCCACAGATATATTAATAACAGACTTTAGTGCTGCATCAAAAGAAAAAACTAGTGGGATCACTGCTATTTACAATTTCAAAACATCTACAAACAGAATCATACAGATGATGGTATGGTTATTGATCGTCAAACAAACCGGCTATCCCTAAGTGATTGGGTGTTAGCCATCGCCCAAACGACAGGTTTAAATTTTAGACTCTCCCAAATTCAAAGTCTCTGCACTATACTATGATTTTCGAAGATACTTATCGAAGTGATAATGAACGAACGAAGAGAAACCGCTATGCCTGCTTGAACACAGAATGATTGACTTTATAAATTTCAATCCCTCTTACGCTGATTTGTCGATCCATGCATATATTTGATTAGGGGCGGGTACTTAATGAAATAATCCAAGCAAATCAATTAGGATAAGCCAGTGCCTTTAATCCAAAGAGGACACGTGTTTGACTGTTTATTATCGGAGACTGGGGACTAATTAGCGAATTAACAATGTTTAATATTGCACAGACATGTAAAACTGTATATCACACCTTCGCCGCGTCTTGGCCACATTGGATCTGCGTATGACGCAGTTTTGGTTGTCAGACGGCAAAGTTAACTTTGTATTTTTTTTATAATGATTATTTTGGTAAACTTTTGATAATATAGGCCTATATTTGTTTCTGGTTAACCGGTTACCAATTTCCTAACCGGTTAATCGGTCATTCAATCGGTTAACCGGTTAACCATCAAGAAATGGAATAACTGATATTGCTGGTTCAAGAACACCCAGGTCTCTATGGCCAAAGCTTGAAACGATGATTCTAAGGATAAAGTGCTTCCACGTCCGATTTCTTTTAACTATCATTCCAGTAAACTCTATCATTCAGTCATTATAACTTGTTCGTCTTCGGAGAAGACTCAACAAATAGATGGCAGTCATGATTATTAGGCAAAATTGAGAGAGTAGGCTTTTGCGCAATTTCTTGCTGCGGAAATCTAGATTAAAACGCAGGGTTGGATGTGGTCTAAAGCGCGGTTCTTGTCTGCGATGGTAAAAAAGCGTGGTCGGAAACAAGGCCAACATCGCAAAGTGGAGAATTGTTGTCTCAATGCACGTGAACAAAACCGGTTATGCTGGTTTTGGCGCGGTGTCGGTTATACGTTGTAAACAGACATCCAGTGCCAGTCCTAGATAGCGAGATCGCCACCAAGTAACACCGTCTTAATGTTCAGATTCATTTGTCATGTGTTTGTGTTCACAATATGTTTATGCTTCAATATCATGTGTGAAGTTAAATACTAAAATGTTGAATAAATGACAACCAAGTGGATCAAGCAAGGCTCTAGCCAGGGGCCTCCAGGTCACAAGTCCTACACTACCATTGAGCCACACAGGGCTCCAGAGGAAAGTAAAGGAGGGACAGAGGTTTTTCCTGTCATCGTCCGGTACTCCAATGTACTTGTAGATCTATATCGTTCAGCTTTCATACTGTTTATGTATGCAAAACCACATCAGTAAATGTTTTGTTGTTCTTTTAGTACTTTTGGTTTTGTGAAAAAATACGAACGGAATCGTGGTTCAAGTCTTTTAGAGAACTGCCCCATTCCGGTCTGTTCCAATCGATCCAGATTCATTTCGGTACTTTTTCCAGTAGTCTTTAAGCATGTGCCGATTATCAATTTTTACCGAAATCCGAGATTCACTGAAATTGATCAATCGGGGTGGAGGGAGAGGGTGGGGGTGTTTAATCAAAATATGCACTTTTTTTTTTGATCGAAATAGGCAGTGTCCACGTTTTTTTCAGGATGAATGGCTTTTATTCCTTTGAAATCACCCAAAAGCAACATAACTGTGGTATTGGAGTCCCATTCCGCTTGAAGAAGTAGATCTACGTGTCATTGCATCTTTGAGTTCGCTTTTTAGAGCTGAATGATTTCTCTTGTCAATGAATGACATCAAAATGTCCAGATTTAATATAAACCTATCGTTTAAAAGAAAATCCCTCATTATTTTCATGTAGAACTTTTTTTTTTGTTCCGAACATGACGAAATTGGAAATAAACTCAAAGGCTTTGCAGACGACATTTAAATATCTATTTATAGCTCAGAGATTTTCTTGTCATGGAGAAATCATAGAAAAAGGATAACAAGTCTGGGATGTGATAAATGATTAAAACTACATTCCCCCCACCCCCTTTTTAGTGGTTTCTTCAGATAGTTTGATGCTTATTGTTTAAATTGCTCTCTTTGCCTCCCAAACGTTTATAAATTCTCTCGACTTTTTTAAATACCGGTAGATCTATTGAACCCTTTCCCAAACAATCCCTAGTTTTTATGAGTCTAGAATAGTAGCCTTATGAAAACATTGTGGGAAAAGGAGAAAATGCTGGTAACCAGCATTTTCTCCTTTTCCCACAATGTTTTCTACCCTATCATAGACATCATCTTTTCAGCAAGAGTTGAATTGTCGTCTGCAAATGCTTTCAATTTGGTCTAGTCCAAAAGTTTGTCGTTTGGGAAAAGGTTAAGCAAAAAATAAGTAGTTTCTTCTGTATGTACATCAATAAAACAAATACTTTGAGCACAAACTTGAGACAGACAGATCAAAGCTTTTCAGCTGAACATGAATCAACCCTGGGTCCATTCCAGATAACCAGTTTGAAAGCATTAAATTTTGCAGACAACAATTTCAGTGTGGCTCAAATGGTATAATCTTGCTTTGATAGATTAGAAATCATTATAGGCAAAGGAGCAAATGCTAGTTTCCAGCATTTTCTCCTTTTCCCACAGATTTTTTTAAAAAAGGCCTCTTCTACTGGGTCATGAAAACCGGGGCTTGTTTTAAAAAGTGTTAAATTTTTACAAAATGATAGACTGATCCAAAATGATTATGGAAGCATTTTGCAGATAATTATAATAAGGAGGCTCAAAAAAACTTCAATTCATTATGGGCCAACATAGTTACAGTCTCGCAAATCAGAATCTGCTGTCACTTTACATCCAAAACTAGTAATGATAATTGTCCCCAAAGGCGATGTTACTTTTTGACTTGTCACCTCCAGATGGTGTAAAGTAAATTTATATATCCATATACGAAAAAGATCATCGGAGCGTCTCATTATTGAGACTACATCCAAAACCAGTTAGCTGCAGTAAATAAATGTTACAAAATAGGCTGGCATGTGAATCCTAGCTAACAGAGACTTATCAGGTGTTTACAGTTTGAGAGGTAACAGGGTTTTTTTTTTACCAACTTTTACTGCAATTTGGAACATGAAACATGCACTTAAATTAGCACAGGAAAGCCACATCATGGCAGATTTTCTTCTTGCAGGGTGAAAACAACAATATAATAAAGTTTGGCAAAAACAAGTCAACATGACTGAACAATCAGAATGCACCCCGCTATTCATCAACACCAATAATGTTGTTAAAAAAGAGATGGATCTCTTGCAATCACCAGCCAAAGGAGGAGAGTTTTCATTTAAAAGTGTGAGCCGAAGGAAAAAATTCATCTTTATTTCCATGGCATTTGCCCGATTCTGTGCGGCTTGCTGCTTCTCACTACTGGCACCATTTTTTCCAATTGAGGTAAGACACTTAACCCTTTACTCCATATATATACTCATTTCTACGCATTGTTTGTAGGCATTGTGGCAAAAGGTGAAATTGTTGTTAACCCTTTACCACACAATCCTGAATTTTTACGATCTCGAAAAAGAAAACTTTAGAAAACATTGTAGAAAATAAAGAAAAATACTTGTAACAATCATTTTCTACTTTTCCCACAATGTTTTTTTTTTCTACCTTATTAACCCATTACCACACAATCCCTACTTTTGACACCCCTGAGAAAGAAGCCTTTAGAAAACATTGTGGGAAAAGGAGAAAATGCTGGTAACCGGCATTTTCTCCTTTTCCCACAATGTTTTCTACCCTTCACAAAACAAATTTGAAATTTTCAGTCGCTTTTATTTTGTCATCTGCAAATGCTTTCGCTTTGGACATATCTAAAATTTTGTCATTTGGTAATGAGTTAACCCTTTACCACACAATGATGACTTATAACACCCCTGAAAGAGAAGGCTTTTGAAAACATTGTGGGAAAAGGAGAAAATGCTGGTTACCAGCATTTTCTCCTTTTCCCACAATGTTTTCTACCCTGTCAAAGAAACTCATTTCATTTGAGCCACATTGATACTGTCACCAGGAAATGCTTTCAATTCAGACAGGTCTAAAATCTTGTCATGTGGTAAAGGTTTAAGGACAAATATTGTCATTTCAGCTCAATCAGCTGCATGTAATTTGTCATCTGCAAATTCGAACTATTCTAGAATTTTGTCTTTTGGTAAAGAATTAATCCTAAGGCTGCTAAGCAGGACTGACTAACCTTTTTGCAGACAGTGTAGATCAAGATCAGACTGCACCAAAGATGCAGTCTGATCTTGAATCTACACTGTCGGATATGGAGATATTATTCCCTATTTAAAAGCTTACCATCAAATTAAAAATTCATTTTAGATATTCAGCAGGACAATTTACCCTTCACCAAGCAATTCCTGGTTTTAACAACCCTGAGGAAAAAGCCTTCTGAAATCAGTGTGGAAAAAGGAGAAAATGCTGGTAATCAGCATTTTCTCCTTTTCCCACAATGTTTTCTACTCTTCCAAAGTCAAGTTTCAATTTTTGAGTCACATTTATTTTGTCGTCTGCAAATGATTTCAATTTGGACAAGTCTAAAAACTTTACATGTTGGTGAAGAGTTAAGGGCTAACTATTAAAAAGGAATCCATACTGAGAAGGTTGGAAATTATTAAAATATTTGTTACATAGTTCTGACCCCTTTTGACATTAAGTTTCTGCTGATAAAAGAACTACAGCAGAGGGCTAGCACCCACATGCAGTGGTTTTGTTCACATTACACAATGATGTAGGTAAGAGTTCAGCCATTATTTCTTTTTCTTTTTAGCTCTGTACCAAATGACATTTTGGACTGGTCGAAATTGAAAGCACTTGTAGACAACAAAATACAAAATAAATTAAACTCAAAAATTGAAATTCATTTTAACCCTTTACTCCATAGATACTCATTTTTACGCATTGCTTGTGGGAGCCTTTTGAAAACATTGTGAGCAATTTCACCTTTTGTCGCAATGTTTTCTATGCTATCAAAAGGTGTCATATACAAATAAGAAACGGTCTCATTCTTGCTGTTATTAAACGTCAGTTGGAGATACCATAGAAATGCCTTATGGGGTAAAGGTTTAAGCAGGATAGAAAACATTGTGGGAAAAGGAAAAAATGCTGGTTACAAGCATTTTCTCCTTTTCCCACAATGTTTACTAAAGGCTTCTATCTCAAGGTTGTAAAATAAGTTAATTTTGTTCTGTCATCTGCAAATACTTTCAAATTAGTCCTGTTTAAAATTTATGTCCTTTGGGTTGGAGTTTACCTATAGAGCAGGTTAAGGGTTAACCCTTTACCACACAATGACAACTTTTAAGGACCCTGTGGAAGACATCGTTTGAAAACATTGTGGGCAACAGAGAAAATGTTGGTAACCAGAATTTTCTCCTTTTCCAACAAAGTTTTCTTCCCGATGAAAGCAAATTGCACCATTCAAGCCACTTTAAAATTTTCATCTGCAAATGCGTTCAATTTGGATTACCAGGCAACATACCATGTGGTAATGGGTTAAACTATTGTAAGAAAAGAGGAGTATGGTTGCAGAAGGTTGGCACATGGATGGGCGTTTTTTTTTGTCGTCTTTTTATTTCAGGCTGAGCACAAAGGCGTCTCTCAAACCGTTGTTGGGTTTATATTTGGTGGATTTAAATTGATGATGTTTCTGTCATCTCCTGTGTTTGGAAATTATGTAAGTTTTCCATCATACTATTTAACTCTTTACCAGATGAAAAAATTCCAGCCTTGTCAAAATTGAAAGCATTTGCAGATGCTAATTTAACCCATTACCACACAATCCCTACTTTTGACGACCCTGAGAAAGAAGCCTGTAGAAAACATTGTGGGAAAAGGAGAAAATGCTAGTAACCTTTTCCCACAATGTTCTCTACTCTTCACTAAACAAATTTTAATTTTTCAGTCACTTTTATTTTGTCGTCTGCAAAATTAATGCTTTTGATTTGGACAAGCCTAAAATATTGTCGTTTGGTAATGAGTTAAATGTAACTCAATTAATGGAATTGATTTTGATGGGGTAGAAAATATTGTGGAAGAAGTCTAATGTTGCACAAAATCTACTGAGTCATAAAGTGCCCTCTCAAGATTAGCCTCCACAGACTGTGCAGGCTGATCCTAGACAACACTTTACGCAAATGTCCAAATATCCCACGTTGCAAGCCATATTATGATTTTAACCCTTTACCAAACGATAAATTTATAGACTCGTCCAAATTGAAAGCATTTGCAGGCAGACGACAAATTAAATGCGAATCAAAAATTTGAAATTTGATTTGGGAAGGATAGAAAACATAGTGGGAAAAAGAGAAAATGCTGATTACCAGCATTTTCTTTTTCCACTGTTTTCAAAAGGCCTCTCCCTCAGGGTCATAAAAACCAGGGATGGTTTGGTAAAGGGTTAATCTGAAGGGTTCTTCCATATTCTAACATACAGGATTGTGTGGTGAAGGAGTAAATGATTGACATTTTATGATTTTGGTGCATCTGTCATGACACATTGCACATAAAAAATTACCTGGTATGCACTTGAGAGGTCACATTTTGTGTCTGATGCTTTATAAACTTCATCAGAATGTCCATATCGTTGAAAGCTTCATGTGCACTCTAGAGGCCACATTTCACACCTGATACTCAAGAAACTTTGTAGGAATTAATATTTGTCTTGAAAATATCTTTAAAAAAAAGACGAAATTAGGTCAGGTCAGGACCAAAATATGACGAAGTTGGTGTATAAAGCAAGTCACTTATTACGATGTGTTTCACATCATTACAACTTTAGAAGATCTCTTCAGCTTTAAAATCAACCCTAACTCACTTTACTCAGGTGAGTACTTTAGGGCCCTTTTTCTTATAAATGACATTGTTTCAAAAGGCATCTTTTTCAATGATGGTGAAACTTAGAATTGGCATTGTGTATTGAAAGGTTATAGCTGTAATGATCAAATGATTCTATTCACATTACAGATGTCTCAGATTGGCTGTAAGTTTATGTTTGTCAGTGGAGTAATGGTCTGTGGGTCCTGTGCAATTTTATTTGGGTAAGAATTTGTTTGTATAGTGGTCAACTCTCTGTCAAATATCTAAATTTTTAGACTGGTCCAGAATGAAAGCATTTGCCCTCCATGTTTTCAAAAGCCGACTCTCTCAGAATCATTTAAACATGACATTGTTTGACAATATTTCCAAACATGTACAGAGTGTCAATTTTGTGGATATTTGGATGGTGGATTACTTAAACTCGTTATTGCTCCTTTACCATACGACAAAATTTCAGCCTGGTCCAAATTGAAAGCATTAGCAGATGGCAAATTAAAGGTGGCCACATGATGAAATTTGTTTCCAGCAGGGAAAAAAGCATTGTGGGAAAAGGAGAAGATGCTGGTCACCAGCTTTGTCTCCTTTTCCAACAATGTTTTCAAAAAGCTTGTATTTCAGGGGGATAAAAACCAGGAATTGTTTGGTAAATGATTAAATATTCCCAAGTTTTAAAGATTGTGAAGGGAAACCATTGTAGGAAAAGGAGAAAATGTAGATAACCAAAGTTTCCCTGGTGACCCTGTCAAAGACAGAAATCATCATTTCAACCACAGTTTACTGATAAATGTGGCTAAAATTGTGCAAGTTTTCTTAAATAGGGTAGAAAACATTGCAGAAAAAGGGGAAAATGCTTGTAATAACATTTTCTCCTTTTCCCATTATGTCTTCAAGTCTTTTTTTCTAAAAGTTGGTAAGTTGGAATTATGGGGTTATGGGTTAACCCTTTACCACACAATCCTGACTTTTAGCAACCCCGAGAAAGAAGCCTTTTGAAAACACTGTGGGAAAAGGAAAAAATGCTGGTAACCAGCATTTTCTCCTTTTCCCACAGTGTTTTCTACCTTTCCCAAACCAAGTTTTAATTTTTCAGTCACCTTTATTTTGTCGTCTGCAAATGCTTTCAGTTTGGACCAGTTTGAAATTTTCTTGTCTGGTAAAGAGTTAAACAGTTTCAAAAATGAAAAAAATTCATTTTATTTCAGGACATTGGTCAGATGTCCCAATGGTGTAATATTCATTGTGATGTGTTTCTCCTGTCGAACAATCGAGGCTCTTGGTGCGTCAGCGTATGTCACATCATTATTTGCGATCCTCTTTCACGAGTTTCCAGGGAACTTGATGACAGTCATTGTATGTAAAAGTTCTCTGTAAGGCAGCTGAATACTTTAGAAAACTTTGCAAAACATATTTTTAAAATCCTTTACAAAATTCTAGCCTTGTTCAAATTATAAGCATTAAATTTTGCAGAAGACAAAATTAAGTGCGAGTCAAATGTTGAGATTTTTCTTGAAAAGGGTAGAAAACATTGTGGGAAAAGAAGAAAATGCTGGATTCCAGCATTATTTTCTCTGTTTTTCACAGTATTTTCAAAAGACCCCTTTCCTAGGGTTGTTGAAACTGAGGATCGTGTGACAAAGAGTTAATGCCAGCGACTTTTTAATTTGCAGTGCAACAGTTTAACCCTGTACTTCATAGATACTCATTTTGAAGTATCAACAACAAACGGCTTTTGAAAACATTGTGGGAAAAGGAGAAATTGCTCGTAACGAGCAATTTCTCCTTTTCCAACAATGTTTTCCACTCAATCAGATATTTGTATCCTCATTTGTTCATATTTTTGACATCAAATTTTTATTTGCGGCTGAAATGGAAGAGCCTCAAATTAGCATATTAGGTAAAGGGTTAATATAAGCCATGTTGTGGCAAAAGGGGCTTGATGCTTATTCAAAGCAAGTCGACTTATAATGATGGATCTACAGAATCTATTTTTTCTAAAAATCTACTAGATCCGGAGGTACATGTAGAATGGTTCGTTGTTATGCAAAAAAGCTTACTAATGGCAAAAGGTTTTCGACCAATTCAGTCTGTCTATCTCTCTCTGTCTGCCTCTTTGTCTTTATATCTGTGTTTTTCTGCCTCTGTCTCCCTCATCCTTCTCTCTATCTCCCACGCTTTCACTCTGAAGCGTGCTCTCTCTTTCTTTAGAGATTTTTAAGCCCCCCCTCTTCCTTATCCCAAAGGTCGCTTTTCATGAAATGGCCCACATATCATATTTTAAACTGTTACAAAGTAAAAACAGCTGTAAATGAAAAATTCATAATTGACACAGATGAGTTATAGAGTTCTCAGATAGGATAGAAAATGTTGTTGTGGGAAAAGGAGAAAATGATTGTTATCCAGTATTTTCTCTTTTTCACACAATGTTTTTCTATTCTTCTCAAAATAAATTTTAATTTTTGAGCCATGGTCATTTTGTCATCTGCAAATGCTTTTAATTTGGACAAGTCTTACAATTTTGTCTTTTGGTAAAGAGTTATCTTATTACCAAATGACAACATTTTAGATTGGTCCAAATTCAAAGCATTTGCAGACAACAAAATAAAAGTGACTGAAAATATTAAATTTCTTTTGGGAAGGAGAGAAAACATTGTGGGAAAAGGAGAAAAAGCTGGTTACAAGCATTTTCTCCTTTTCCCACAATATTTTCAGAAGGCTTCTTTCTCAGGGTAGTTAAAAATCGGGAGTGTGTGGTAAAGAGTTAACCCATTACCACACAATCCCTACTTTTGACGACCCTGAGAAAGAAGCCTTTAGAAAACATTGTGGTAAAAGGAGAAAATGCTGGTAACCAGCATTTTCTCCTTTTAACACAATGTTTTCTACACTTCACAAAACAAATTTCAAATTTTCTTTAACTTTTATTTTGTCGCCTGCAAATGCTTTCAATTTGGACAAGCCTAAAATGTTGTCGTTTGGTAAAGAGTTAAGACAACTCCAGTTCCTTTTAATAGGGGAACGATCTTAATACTGGATCCTATACATGATAAAAAAAATCGTGATGGATATATTAAACTGAAAACAAGTGAGGTTATGTAACAAATGACTATGTTTATATTTAGGGAACTATAGAGATATTCAGTGGGCTGGGCTTAATGGCTGGCCCTGCTATAGGCGGAGCTTTGTATGAGGTAAGTAGGATTTACTTATTCATGATAGCTCCACAGGCCAAATGCCAGCAAGTTTATTTCTTTACCAAACAACAAAACTTTATAATGGTCCAAATTGAAAGCATTTGCAGACGGCAACATAAATGTCTTTAAGAATTGAAATTTGCTTTGGGTAGGATGGAAAACATTTTGGGAAAAGGAGAAAATGCTGTTAACGGGCATTTTCTCCTGTTCCCAAATTGTTTTCAAAACACTGTTCTCTCGAGGTCATTAAAAGTCGGGATTGTGTAGTATAGAGTCATGCCATGGTCTTGTGTCCATTGTGTGTGTGTGTCAATGCATTAGCTTTTATCTCAAACATTTTCTTCCCTGAAACTACTCATCCAATTCTGACAAAACTTCTCAGAAATTATCCTGCTTTAGTAGATCTACTCTTCTGGATAATTTTTTTTTTTTCTCAAGAATTTGATTCCTAGTAAAACTGGTTGTCATGGATGATAGAAACCTAAAATTACTGAAAAATCTTCTTTAAGAAAAGGTTTAGGGCCACCAAATTTATACACGTATCTTCACAGACTGGAATTCTACCAAGATTCTTCAAATTACAGCCCCTGGATCATATTGACCTTCACCTGCAGGCAACAAGTTTTGCTTGGGCTGATATAGTGAAAACTTAAAAAATCTCCCCCTTTCTGTTTACAGGGCCTAGGGCTGTCAAACTTGGCATGTAGCTTCATGCGATAGACTGCTTCCAAAGGTCTTTAAATTATAGTCCTTGGGATAAAACTGGTCAAGCCCCTTTGGTCACAAATTTCATATACATTGACTTCTATCTAGTAAAAACTTAAAGTCTCCTTGTTCAGATGCATAAAACATATGGCTAACAAATTTCACATGTATAGTCACAAAGTTTAAAGAAGGCTTCTTTCTCAGGGTTGTTAAAACACAGGATTGTGTGGTAAAAAGTTAACTCATTAACAAATGATTAAATATTCAGACTGGTCCAAAGTATTTAACTATTTGCAGACAACATGAGATGTCACTGTGGATCAAATGATGAACTGTGTCATTGAAAGGGTAGAAAACATTATGTGGGAAAAAAAGGAGAAAATGCTGGTTACCTTTTCCCACAATGTTTTCAGAAGTCTTCTTCATTTTAGGATCAGTAAAATTAGGGATTCTATGGTAAAGGATTAAAACATATAAGCAAAAAAAACATGGTTTCTTTTTTCTTCTTTTTTTTGCAGCTTGGAGGGTTTGGCTTACCTTTTTATGTGATTGGTTCAGTTGTTATAGTTATTGGTTTTGTCACATCAATGGTGATGCCTGCAATACCAAGTAAGTGAAAAGTAAACTTGGACCTTCATGTCACATTTTAAGCTTGGAAATTTAAAATAAAAACTGTTGCTGTGTTTTTGTAGCCAGGTGGTTGTATCATCTATATCGGCTGTGTACCGCAAAAAAATTGTAATATCTCGATTATTACAGGAAATATTTACTTCATGTCTGCTTAAGTTGTTAACTAATCAAAAAGTAACCCAAATACGTGTAATAGGGGTTGATAACCATCAAAGTATCTATGAAACAAGTTATGCCCCATATTAAATGTAGATTTTTAAAAAGAACAAACTTTTAAACCTTTTTCTAATATCTAATACCAAAGATATTCATCTCAGATGCCAATCAGTTTTTAACCCTTTCCAAAACAGCAAATTTTGGACCAGACCAAATTGAAAGCATATTTGCTGGTGACTTATTAACAGTTGCTAAAAAGATGATTCTTCTATATGACAGGGTAGAAAACATTCTGGGAAAAGGAGAAAATGCTGGTTACTAGCATTTTCTCCTTTTCCCACAATGTTTTCAAAAGGCTTCTATTCCTGACCCGTAAAAACCAGGGATTGTTTGAGAAAGGGTTAACTATCAAAAGGGGAACCTCTATATATAGTGTACAGGAAAAGATCATTAGGACATTTGCCTAAAGTATCGTCTTGGATCAGCCAGCGCAGTCTGCACAGGCAAATCCGAAACAACACTTTACATGTTTATGTAATTTTTTTTTGTTTTGTGCAAGTCTACTTGTAATCTAATGTAGTCGTAAAGTGACGTCTCAGATTAGCCTGTGCGGATTGCAAAAGGCTGATCAACACTTTGCACAGATGTCTGACAGCCCCTGGCGTATAATAGGGTGGGTAACCACCATAGTTTTTGGCCTGTGATATGCCAAAAGGGGCATATGGACATTTGCATAAAGTGTCGACTGGGATCAGCCTGCACTGTCGGTGCAGGGTTATCTGACACGGCACTTTTTGTTTTTGTGCAATTTTCTGTTTTGCAAAATCTATCGTAGCACAAAATCTAATACAGTCATAAAGTGCTGTCTGACAGGGTAATCTGAAATTGCACTATTTCGTTAATGTAGTTTCCTGTTTTGCGCAAGTCTTGTGTAGCACAAAATCTATAGTAGTCATAAAGTGGCATCTCGGATTAGCCTTCGAAGACTGCCCAGGCTGACCCGAGACTGCACATTGCAAGAATGTCTAAAAACCCTGTTTTGCATGTTGCAAGCCATTTTGACAGAGATTTTCACTTTTTTTTATTTTTTCAATGAAAATCATGCAACTGCACATTTTGTCATCTTCAAATGCTTTCAATTTGGACAAATTTTGTCGTTCGATAAAGAGTTAACACTATTTACCCCTCCCTTTTAATCTGCTTTGGTACAGTTCTAGTTCATTATTTCATTAATTTTATGGTTACATTTTAGTCATGATCACTTGAAGCTGGCAAAACCAACCACAGCACATGCAAGGATTTGTACTGCTTTAATACCATTTTGCAGAAAATTGACTGCATTGTTGTGGAGATGATATTCATATGCATTTTATGTGACGATTTTTTGTTACAGGTGGCTCAAAGATGTACAAAGGCTCTGTTTTAACTTTAATGCGCAGCCCAATGGTGCTTGTGACTTTTATCAACATTGTTGCCTGCAGTATATCACTTGGGTTTTTAGACCCTACCTTAGCAAACCATTTAACACAGGTTAGAACTGAGGTTCTTTAAGTTCTTAAGTCTTTACCAAACAGCCCAGGGTTTTCAAGGCTCTTAGGAAAAAGCCTTTTGAAAATATTGTGGGAAAAGGAGAAAATGCTGGTAACCAGCATTTTCTCCTTTTCCCACAATGTTTTCCATCCATCCCAGAACAAATTTCAGTTTTTGACCGGCATTGATTTTGTTGTCTACAAATGCTTTCAATTGGTCCAGTCTAGAATGTTGTCGTTTGGTAAAGAGTTAAACAAACAATTTTCTGTTTTAGCACCCCAAGAGAAGAAGGTATCTTTAAGCTGGATGATAATTTTGTCTTCAAATCCTATCCATTTGGGATTGTCTAAATTGTTTCTTTGAGTAAAGACTTAACCCTTTACCAATCAATCCACACTTTCAACAACTTCCCCACAATATTTACTTATACATGTATTTTACACAATATTTTTATATCCTTGAAACAAATTTCACATTTTTAATCTTACTTATGTTGTCTAAATTCCTAAAATTGGGTCCTTTCCATCTTCGCAAACCAAGGATACTAACACCACTTTGTTCGTTATGTACCTTGGCCGCTCGCCTCTTTAAAAATCGAAACACCCGCTGCGCCACCTGTCGAATATCACGAGTTGCGTAACCTTTGCTGATGTTATTTTTGACAAATCAAAATGCTCGTAATAAAATTGGTTGGTTATGCATCAAATATGGCTGCGCTTTCGGATTCATCACACCAAAACAAGACGAACAGACGCAATCATTTGGCTATGGAACCCGTCCTAATACTTCACATAATTGATCGTAAACAAAAAAAAAAAAGCTCACTAAATATCGATCGTCTACTCTTTTTTGGCAAATTTCGTCACAAACACGACAACTTTCGTTTTTGATGGGCGCCGCCATTATTGTTTTCTGTTTTGCGAAAGATTTCTTGTTACGGATGGTTTGATTGGACGCGATGGGTTTTGATCGCATCCAATGAAAAGGCGCAGCGGGAGCTTCGATTTTTAAAGAGGCGAGCGGCCAAGGGTACTACCCTAGTATCCTTGGCTTGCGAAGATGGGTCCTTTCAGAAAGAATTAACTTTTTACCAGAAGATTCCTACTTGAATAATTTAATTACCGTGAGGAAGAAAGCTTTTGAAAACATTTTCAGAAAAGGGGAAATTGCTGGTAACCAGCATTTCCTTTTTTCCCTACTATTTTTTCTACCCTATAAAGACTGAATACTGTCAAATCAGCCACCATCAATTCATCATCTGCAAAACCTTTGAACTTGGAAAAGGTAGAAAAGGCTGGCAACCAGCTTTTTTTGTCCGTTTCCACAGTTCTTTTAACCTATCAAATAAAAAGTCTATTATTTTAGCCATATTGCAGCTGTCTTCTAAACATGTCTCAGATTTTGTCATAGGGCAAGGAGTTAACCGATTATCAAATGGCAAAATTTTAGGTTTGTCCAAATGGAAAGCATTTGCAGACGACAAAATAAATGTGACTGAAAAATTGAAACTTGATTTAAAAAGGGTAGAAAACATTGTGGGGAAAAGGAAAAAAATGCTGGTTACCAGCATTTTCTCCTTTTCCAATAATGTTTTCAAAAGGCTTCTTAGGGTCGCTAAAAGTCAGGATTGTGTGGTAAAGAGTTACACCTTGACTGAAAAAGCAATTACTACCAAGCTTTGGCACCTGTTTTTAAATGTACATGTATGTTTATAGACTTTCCTGTTTACTACTTTTTGTCATCATGGTTGCTCTAAGTGAGGCTTGATTTCTGTTTCAGTTTCAACTACAAACCTGGGTTGTAGGTCTAATATTTCTTATAGCTCCAGCAGTTTATGCAGTCACTGCACCTTTTTGGGGAATCATGGGGGATAGAATGGTGAGTAACTCTCTTTATCCCATTACCACACAATCCCTACTTTTGACGCCCCTGAGAAAGAAGACTTAAGAAAACATTGTGCGAAAAGGAGAAAATGCTGGCAACCAGCATTTTCTCCTTTTCCCACAATATTTTCTACTCTTCACAAGACAAATTTCATTTTTTCAGTCACTTTTATTTTGTCGTCTGCAAATGCTTTCGATTTGGGCAACCCTAAAATTTTGTCATCTGGTAATGGGTTAAATTACTGTCTTCCTTTAGAGAACAATCCCACATTTTGGCTTTTTATCAAACCACAAATTTTAGACTGGTCTAAATTGAAAGTATTTATGTACAGACAACAAATCAAATGTGGCTCAAATGATGGGTTTGTAATTGATAGGATAAAAAATATTGTTGGAAAAGGAGAAAATGCTGGTAAACAGCATTTCCTCCTTTGGCTGCAATGTTTTCAAAAGTCTTCTTTCTCAAGGTTGATTTAAAGTGAGATTGTGTGCTTAGAGGCCACAGAGTAGCCTCCAGTTTCCACAGTTTTAATTAAAATTGTCACTGTACAAAAAGACCGAAAGCATTTATTGAAACTGTTTCTTTTTCCCTTACACCGTATAAATGTTAATTGATAATTTACCTCAGTTTACACAGCAGATTAAGTTCTACACATTATGTAGGTTTAACAGTATTTTTTTTTTTCTGGCAGTTAAGAGGTATCTTTAATGCTGGTTTTAACTCTTTACCAAATGACAAATTTTGGACTAGCCTAAATTGAAATCATATGCTGACAACAAAATAAACATAGCTCAGAAATTGAAATTTGATTTCGAAAGGGTAGGAAACATTGTTGGAAAAGGAGAAACTGCTGGTCACCAGCATTTTCTCTGTTTCCCAAAATCTTTTCAAAGGCTTTTTTCCCTCAGGGTCATTGAAAGTCGGGATTGTGTGGTAAAGAGTGAACACTTTAAAGATATACATGTATATCATAGCAGCGAGGCAGAGTAAACGTAACAATGCTTTCTTGAAGTTTCCTTTGCCAGTATGTCACATAAAATTTTTTTTGAAGGCAAAGGGATATAGTTTTTGAATTGCCCTTTTATCCATCTGGACATCTAAATTCCTCTACGAAAATTAATGAAATTTCATACATTTGTTCCTAACGATAGATTTTTTCAAATTTGCTGCATCATGGGAAAAAGGGGCTTGATGAGTATTTCCATTATGGACCAATATCTTTTTAACTACACAACAAAATTTAATGAAACTTCATTTCTGGATTGTTTATCAAAGGCAAAAGACAATCATTATAGTTTTCATTTAATGAAATGCCATCCAATGGAAAAATGGGTTTTAATGTATAATTGCATTATTGACAAATAATACTCGCCACTGGAAACTCAATACTTTTTATATGTTTGTATCAAAAAAGGTCATTTTGCTAGGGGATAACACTTCAATGAAAAAAAAATTGTTTTTGCTGATCGTTAAAGGGGTTTGTAAGGTTGATGATAGGCGGTGGAGGCCTGATGTCCATTATACCTGAACTGTTGTTAGGACCTGCACCATTCATCAGCAGTTTTGTTCCAAAGTAAGTCATTTTTACAATTTGTCGGCAGTTTTGTACCAAAGTAAGTAATTTCAACCATTTATCACTGGTTTTGTAACAAGTCATTTCAACCATTTGTCCATAATTTTGTACCAAATTACATCATTTCAACTATTTGTCGGCAGTTTTGTACCAAAGTAAGTCATTTCAACCATTTGTCAGTGGTTTTGTACCAAAGTAAGTAATTTCAACCATTTATCACTGGTTTTGTAACAAGTCATTTCAACCATTTGTCCATAATTTTGTACCAAAGTACATCATTTCAACTATTTGTTGGCAGTTTTGTACCAAAGCAAGTAATTTCAACCATTTATCACCGGTTTTGTAACAAGTCATTTCAACCATTTGTCCATAATTTTGTACCAAAGTAAGTCATTTCAACTATTTGTTGGCAGTTTTGTACCAAAGTAAGTCATTTCAACCATTTGTCAGCGGTTTTGTTCCAAAGAAAGTAATTTCAACCATTTATCACCGGTTTTGTAACAAGTCATTTCAACCATTTGTCCATAATTTTGTACCAAAGTACATCATTTCAACTATTTGTCGGCAGTTTTGTACCAAAGAAAGTAATTTCAACCATTTGTCAGTTTTTTTGTACCCAAGTAAGTCATTTCAACCATTAAAATTTTGTCAGCAGTTTTGTACCAAAGTATGTTATTTCTACCATTAATTTTTGTCAGTGGTTTTGCACCAAAGAAAGTAATTTCAACCATTTATCAGTATTTTTGTACCAAAGTCAGTCATTTCAACCTTTTATCAGCAATTTTTTACCAAATAAATTCATATCTACAATTTGTCAGCAGTTTTGTTCTAAAGTTAGTACGGTAATTTCAATCATTTGTCAGCAATTTTGGACCAAAGTAAGCTATTTTCACTATTTGACAGCAGTCATTTAAACCATTTGCCTGCAGTTTTGTACCAAACTAAGTAAATTATTTCAACCGTTCATAGATCTGCAGTTTTGTGCCAAAGTACATCATTTCAATCATTTGTCTGTAGTTTTGTACAAAAGTATGACATTTCAACCATCTGTTACTAAGTTTGTACCATGGTAAATTATTCATTGTTAGTAGTTTTGTACCAAAGGAATTCATTTTTAAAAACCATTTGTCATTAGTTTTGTACCAAAGTAAGTCATTTCCACCATTTAACAGTATTTTTGTACCAAAGAAAGTTGTTGCAACCATTTGTCTGCGGTTTTTTACCAAAATAAGTCATTTTCAACCATTTGTCAGCAGTTTTGTACCAGACATTTTCACCATTTGTCAGCAGTTTTGGACCAAAGAAAGGGGAGATTATGCATTTTCATGATGCATGATACCCAGCAGTAATCACTTAACCCATTACCACACAATCCCTACTTTTGATGACCCTGAGAAAGAAGACTTTAAAAATAGAAATCATTGTTGGAAAAGGAGAAAATGCTGGTAACCAGCATTTTCTCCTTTCCCCACAATGTTTTCTTCCCTTTACAAAACACATTGAAAATTTCAGTTACTTTTATTTTGTCGTCTGCAAATGCTTTCGATTTTGACAAACCTAAAATTTTGTTGTTGGGTAATGAGTTAATTATGGATCCATAAAAGTTTATTTTGTGTGATAAACAACTGAATAATGAGGTAAACTGGTCCTTGGACATGCCCAAATTTTACAATTAGCTCTTTACCACACAACAAAATATTAGACTGGTCCAAATTGAAAGCATTTGCAGACGACAAAATAAAGGTGACTGAAAAATTGAAATTTGATCTGGGAAGAGTAGAAAACACTGTGGGAAAAGGAGAAAATGCTGGTTACCAGCATTTTCTCCTTTTCCCACAGTGTTTTCTAAAGGCTTCTTTCTCAGGGGCGTCAAAAGTAGGCATTGTGTGGTAATGGGTTAGTGAAATGTTTCGACCCTGTCAGCCTGCTCAGACTACAGGCTAACATGATCTGATACTTCTTGCAAATGTATTAACTCATTGCCAAACAACAATATTTTAGACTGGTCCAAATTGAAAGCATTAAGACGACAAAATAAAAGTGTCTGAAAATTTGAAATTTGTTTTGTGAATGGTAGAAAACATTGTGGTAAAAGGAGAAAATGCTGGAATCCAGCATTTTCTCCTTTTCCCACTGTTTTCTAAAGGCTTCTTTCTCAGGGGAGTCAAAAGTAGGGGTTGTGTGGTAATGGGTTAAGCCCCCGTTTCACAGGGCTTAGCTTATACATGTATTATTTTCTCTTTCTAAGCCCGTTTCACAGGGCTTAGCTTATGTATTATTTTCTCTTTCTAAGCCCGTTTCACAGGGCTTAGCTTATGTATTATTTTCTCTTTCTAAGCCCGTTTCACAGGGCTTAGCTTATGTATTATTTTCTCTTTCTGCAGTAAACTGTATGTGAACATCATAGCCCTGGCGCTTATCGGACTCACGGTGGGCTGTGTCTTAATACCGTCATTTAAAGGACTGATTAAAGGCGCCAAGTAAGTATATCAGCCATGCTCTGGCAAAATGGGCTTAACCCTTTACCATACAATGACGACATTTGACGACCCTGAGCTAGAAGCCTTTTGAAAACATTGTGGGAAAAGGAGAAAATGCTGGTAACCAGCATTTTCTCCTTTTCACACAATATTTTCTACCCTTCCTCAGATCAAATTTTGATTTTTCAGTCACACTTATTTTGTCGTCAGCAAATGCTTCCAATTGTGAACAGTCTATAAATTTGTCATTTGGTAAATAGTAAATGTATCACAGTGATAAGCCTGCCCGGGTTGCTCAGTGGTGAGTGTGTCGGACTCGTGACCTGGTAGCTGTGAGTTTGATACCTGGTTGAGGCAAACTTTCTTTCCTGTGTATTTGCGCCTCTCACCTCTGCAGAAGCATGTGAGAAAAGTAGTAGGTGGCTTTGGAAAGAAAGTCGTGTAAGTACTGGTATGAGAAAGGCAGGAAACACATGTGCGTCACCGACTGCCATGATTGGACCCTAGCTGTTAAAGTGGCGTTAAACCCCAATACAACAAACATATCACAGTGATGCACTATAACGAGCTAGACATCACATAATCTTGGATCCAGAAGATTCATTTTGTTTTGCAACTGAATGAATTCCAAGACAAAATGGTCTTTGGGTATGCATTAATTGATTGATTTACAGTGTTTAACGCCATTTTCAACATAATTTCAGCTATATCGCGGCGGCCAGTGCACATAACCATTCTTACCTTGAGTCTCTTTTACTACTACTCCGCAGAATTTTCTTTCCAAGCCACTGGCTGCTTTTCCGCATAATCATCATCGAAACAATGATCAGCTGAGGGAGTGGAATGAATCCTGTCGTAGTGACTATCATCAATCTTCATAAAGAAATTGGCTGAGCCAGGGGTTGTAGCCAGTTGCTAGTAGCTCAATTGGTTGCATGCAGAATTTGGATATGCAGAAAAATCTATTAAAAGCAATTTTAAGACAAAAGGGCCATGATGGCTTTGAAGTTGATCACCTTAGCCTTTTGATCAAATATGACCACCTTCCATTCTCTTCAGAGGTAATAAGGCAAACACTGACAAACACTCATTAATATTGGGCTTACAAATATGGTCTCTAGAACGCACATATTAGCCTTTTCTAGAATTTGTCTCAGCGGCCTACTTGACATGTAGAAATTATCAAGACATATACAATCGGAAGAACTTTTATGAGTATTAGAGAGAAAATTTGTCCTGTAGGGTGTATAACAGGTTTTTCTGAGATATGACCTAGTGAGCTAGTTTTTTTTTTATCCAACATGACTCATATTCATACTAGTCTATGATGTCATCAAGACAAATATTTAAAACAAATTTCAAGATTATTGGGCTGAAATGAAACATTACCAAAATGCTTATCCGGATGAAATTTTTGAGAAGTTAATAAATTTAAATAAAAGGATAAAAAAGCAGACCACTTACATGCACGCGCTTTAATAACCAGGATCTCTTCAGCTGTATCAAACACAGATGACTCTACTCAGGTGAGCACTTCAGGGCCAGTGGTCTGTTTGTTGTATTTAATCCACTATATATTTGGACCTTTGAAACAAAAAAGTTTAAAACGTATACAAAAACAAGCCCAAAAAATAGAGAGTACTAAAACATGTGCAACTTGTAAGTATGATAAATCCATATATGGAGTGCAACACACGAAAAGGTGCATTCGGACATTTGCGTAAAGTGTCGTCCCGGATTAGCCTGCGCAGTTTGCGCAGGCTAATCCGAGACGGCACTTTACGACTACATTAGATTTTGTGCTACAGTAGACTTGCGTAAAACAGAAAATCACATAAAATCGGAAAGTGTCGTTTCGGATTAGCCTGCGCGGACTGCACACGCTGATCAGAGACGACATTTTACGCAAATGTCCGAATGACCCTTTTCGCGTGTTGCACTCCATATAACAATGAAAATACCCAAACATAGTCACACTTTATGGTTTGTACTATTCAAAATAACTTTTCTGTTGAGCTACATACTACTGTATACCTTTTCTTGGGCATTCTCTCTCAATACACCTTTACCCCACAGTTCTGAATTTTAATAACCCTTGGAAAGAAGGTATTTGAAAACAAAGAAAATGCTGGTTACCATGGTTTTCTCCTTTTTCCCCACAAAATTTTCTACCTGGACAAAGACAAAGATAATCATTTGGATCATATTTAAAATGTTGTTTGTTTCTCATTTCAGTTCATTGGGAATGCCAAATAATCTGGAAACCTTTGGAAAAGCTTCTGGAATTTATAATTCAGCTTTCTCCTTAGGGTGAGTTCTAAAACTGAATTGAGCCATACTCAGTGAAAAAAGGGCTTAACCCTTTCCCAAACAACAAATTTTGGACCCTTCCAAACCGAAAGAGTTAGCAGGTGACAATTTTAGATTTGGAGAAAATTGCAGGAAGTTCTCAAAAAGGGAAGAAAACACTGTGGGAAAAGGAGAAATTGCTTGTTACAAGCAATATCTCATTTCCCCCAGTGTTTTTAAAGACGTTTACTGCAGACACGTAAAAACCAGGGCTTGTTTGGAAAAGGGTTAATGTATCTGCACGAAGTATCAACCCATGTCAGTCCGCATAAAAGATTTTGCTATTGTTAATTCTTATGCACACCAAAAGACCAATATACATCAGGAGTCAGTCAGTTGTTATTCATGATAGATTTTGTGGATGCATAATTATGCTTGATATTAAACGCCTAGCTTGGTAGCTCAGCATATCTGACTTGTGATTTGAAGGTTGCAGGATTGATACCCAGCTGCAGCAAACGTTCTTTCCGAGGATTTTTTCGCCTCTCCCCTCTGATGTATGTGAGAAAAGCAGTAAGTGGCTTTTGAAAGGAAGTTGTATTGATCAGTATTGGTGTGAGAAAGCCAGGTAACATGGTGGTGCATCACTGACACCCATGATATGTATGTCCTAAGCTGTCAAAATGGCACTAAACTCCAATGCAAAATTGGTATTGAACACCCTTTTTACCAGAGTGTGGCCATTTTTTTTGTTCAAGTATTCAGTAATTTTCTTGCTGATATTTTTAGCTCACCTTAGCACAAAGTGCTAAAGGTGAGCTATTGTGATCGCCCATCGTCCGTCAACAATTTCTTTAAACATCTCCTAAACCACTGGGCCAATCTTGATGAAACTTGGCAGGGATAAATTCCTCTGTTCTAAAAGAAGATAGAAACTTCATACATGTTTTCCTTATGATAGTCTGCCAATAACTATATTTTACCTTTTTTCATTAAATGTCATGTCATTGAAAAAAGGGGCTTGGTGTAAATTTTCACTAGGGACCAATATCTCTTTCACTACAAGACAAAATGTACTTAAACTTCATCTTGTTAAGCGACAACAGTTATTTGATTTTATTTCATGAAACAAGATGTTATCAAAAAGGGGACTAAATGTATAATTTCATTATGGACCAATTACAGTCAGTTTGCCCATCCATCCACCTTGAGATATATTCTAAAGTCTTTTGCATTTATGAAACTTCAATCATGTTTTCCTTAGGGTAGTCTTTTTGATACAATTTTGTTCTGTTAGATGTGTCACAGAAAAAGGGGTTACCTTTCACATACTGGACTTGTTGAGCCCTGATAGATTAGTTAGTAATGTTGTGAGCTGTTGGTCTAGGGTTCCCAGTTTGCACTGGCTTGATTACTGTCTCAGCCAACATCCTTTGATATTTGATCAAAAGTTACTGAGACAAGTTTCATATGTGTCTTACCAATGAGTGAATGATGTTTTAATCTGTCATTCGACCACCATTTTGACCAGGAAATTAATGCCTGGCTTTCCAAATTTATACAATCCTTTACATTCAATCCTGACTTTCAATGACCCTGAATAAGAAAGGTTGTGAAAGCATTTTCGAAAAGGAAGAAATGCTTTTTGCACAGTTACATACCCTGTCAGAATTACTTGGCCTTGAACTTTGATATTTGGTATTTATCTTCATTGTAAACCTTTACTGCTTAGTACTCAGGTGAGCGCTATAGGACCATCATAGTCCTCTTGTTATTCAAGTGAGGAATGAGTTCTTTTTGAATAGTTCTCAAGTAATCCCTATCATTCATTGTTGGAGAAAAGGAAATTTAAAGTTTTCCTTCTTTGTTCCTATGATCCAACCTGTGACTTCCACTGTATGTAACAGGATAAAATTCTTTTGACTCCAAACAATGCTGTGTTTTAATGACCCTGGAAAAAAAGGCTTGCGGGAAAACATTGTGGAAAACTTGAAATCTTGGTAACCAGTATTTTTTTCCTTTACTATAATGTTTGCTTCCTCTTAAAGTCAAATTCAATCATTTAGGGACCTTTGATTTATTTTATTTAAATGCTTTCATTTTGGTGAAATCTAAAATTTTGTCCTCAGGTATTATATGCTGTTAACCCATTACCACAAAAGCCCTACTTTTGACGACCCTGAGAAAGAAGCCTTCGGAAAACATTTTGGGAACAGGAGAAAATGCTGATAACCAGCATTTTCTCGTTTTTACCCTTCACAAAACAAATTTCAAATTTTCAGTCACTTTTACTTTGTTGTCTGCAAATGCTTTGATTTGAACCAGTCTAAAATCATGTTGTTTGGTAGGGAGATAAAATATGGGATTATATGATAAAGGAACAAGAAAGGAAGTTCTACAACTTGTCAATCTATTTTGTGTCTTTCTTAAATTTGACAGGGCTTTCCTTGGACCTACTATTGGGGGAACCATGGTAGAAAACTTTGGTTTTGGCTGGTCCACTGCAGGAATTGCTGGCATTTTTGGTGTTGCAGTAAGACTTTCTTCTTATTTTCAGCTCACCTGAGTGGGCAGTACTCAAGATGACCTTTTGTGATTTTGCAGTGTCTGTTGTGTGGCGTCTGACATGAGGTCATCAATAATTATCTTGTGTAAAGTCTAGGGGCGGAATTTTCAGTCAGATGCGCATAAAACTTTTTGTTAGACTGTTTGTCTTGATGAAATCTGTGACGAGTTTGAAATTTGGTCACAGTGGGTCAAAAAGTAGGTCACAGAACTAAATCCTGTAAAAACCTTATGGGCACTTTAGAGGCCACATTTTCAGCCGCATAATTTTGAAACTCAATCAGAATGTTTGTCTGAATGATATCTCTGATGATTTTGAAAATAGGTTAAACAGTAGGGTAAACTTTAAAAATACCCCTGTGTGCAGTCTAGGGGGCCACATTTTCAAGCTGATACTTATGAAACTAGGTCATAGTGTTTGTCTGTGATATTTTGGAGAATTTTGCAACTGGGTCATGTTTGGTCAAAAGTAGGCCACTTGACCAAATCTTAAAAAACCTTGTGTGCACTTTAGAGACTTTTTCAGCAGAATACTCTTGAAGCTCAATCAGAATGTTTGTTTTGGTGATGCCTAGGGCAAGATCAACAATGGGTCTTTTCACCCTTTACCAGACAACAAAATCAAAGCCTTATCCATATTGAAAGCAATTTCAGACGGCAATTTCAATGTGGTTCAAACATCGCAATCATTTTTTGACGGAGTAGAAAACATTTTGGGTAAAGGAAAAAATGCTGGTTACCAGCATTTTCTCATTTTCCCAAAATGTTTTCTAACGGCTTCTTTCCCAGGATCTTTTAAAGTCGTCATTGTGTGCTAAAGTGTTAAGTCAAAAAGTAGGTTAAGAGGCGAGATCTTTCGAACACCGTGCCTGCAAATATAGCCAAATATTCAGCCTGATACAAATGAAACTTGGTCAGTATGTTTGTCCTGAGTATTCTGTAATTTTGTCCATAATAGCATTATGCAATTAAGCACTTTCTGTTGTCAAAGAGCACTTTGAAATATGTCAGTAAGTGCTTTGAACTATGTCAGCAGCAGCCTTGAACATAGTAATTTTTTACCTAAATTAGTAATTGCACTGAATTATTTTAGCAACAATTGTCTTAAATTACAATGTTAACAATTGCATTGAATTATGTCAAAAAGTGCCTTTCATAATGTCAGCAAGTGCTTTGAATTGTGTCTATTAGCACCTTAAAATTATGTCAGTCAATGCTTAGGAATTATGTTGGCAAGGACTTTGATTTATGTTGATAAGACAGTGCCCTGAATTACAGTAAATGCTTAAAATTTTGTCAGCATTGGTTTTGAATTATGTCAGTACATGCTTTTGATTACGTCAGAAATCAATTTGAATTATGTCCCTGAGTGCTTTGAATTAGTTCAGTTGGAAGTATAAATTCTATCCGAGAGCTTTTTGAATTCTATACACAAGTGTCTGGAATTATGTCAGTAACACCTTTGACAAGTATCAGTAAATACTTCTAAATATGTCAGTGAGTACCAGTATTTCAAACAATATTAGCAAGTGCTTACCAGTATTTTTTCCTTACAGGGTGGACTTATGTTATTGCACTTGTGTACTGTAAAAGATTTATCAGACATGAGTGAGGAAGCAACAGCTGAGAGATCCCTTGAGAGTACAGATGAAGTAAACAAAGATCAAAGTACTAACAGTGTTAATTATAGTGCAATAGATAATATATGAACTGGATACAAATACCCATCTTAGACTTAAGGTAGTGGACCCGTAATAGAAAACAGCTATTTCCACTACAATATTATCCTGCAAAATTTGCTAGGATTGAAATTAAAAATGAGTATTATAGTACTACTTTCACTAAGCCACCTTTTCCTTTTTGTCCTTTGAATTATCATTTATATCATTATAAATCTAAAACCACTATATTCTCATTATAAAGGAATATAATAATTACCTCCCTTTTCTGGAAATTAACCAAAGTATCAACAAATAATTTCAAGATGGACATCAAAGGAGTTTCTGGTCGTTTTAAAATATGCAAAAGTATTTAAAATATATATAAATATATAAATCCATATGTATCAACAGTTACTATCAAGAAATTTTAGGCCACATTGCACTAGAAGTATTACGGGTCTACTACCTTAACGCAGACTAGAAATAAACAGATTTTACCTTGATTGGATACAAATACTTATATCAAGGTTACTTGGACTAGAGTTTAGTGGATTTTTTACCTAAATTGGATACAATAATCCATGTAAAATCTACTCTGACTACAGCTGAACAAATTGTACCTAAACAGTGAGTGCATAAAAAGACCCCTCAGACCAGAAATAACGGATTCTACCTCAACTGGATACAAGTACCTCGCTCAAAGTGACTCAGACTAGAAATAAATGGATTCTACTTAACCCTTTACATCACAATCCCTACTTTTATTGACCCTGAGAGAGAGCTTTTATTGACCTTGAGAGAGAAAACTTTTGAAAACATTGTAGGAGAAAAAGCTGCTAACCAGAATTTTCTCTTTTTCCCACAATATTTTCTACCCTGATGAAAAAAAAATTCAATTTTTGAGTCGAGTTTAATTTGTCGTTTGCAATTGCTTTTAACTTGGACTGGTCTAAAATTTTGTCGTTTGGGTAAAAGTAAAGTTACATGTAGATACAAGTATTTCTCTCGAAGTTGTTAAGACTAGAACCTATACGGATTCTACCTCAACAAGATACATGTATTCCTCTAAAGGTAGTTAAGTCTAGAACCTAAACTGATTCTACCTCAACTGGATACAAATACCTCTCTCAAAAATGTTAAGACTGGAACAGCGTTTTTTCGCATAGTTTTGGGAACGCGTTCGAAACCAGGCAAATTGGGAAAAATGTGTTGTTTTTTTCTAAAATTGGGAATTGTTTTCTTCATGATTTTAGACACAGAATCAAGTCCTTGCATATCATTTACTATCATAGTTCAAAAGTACTGTAAGTGCCTATGTAACTTAATATAGGCATTTACAACAGTTTTGTTGTAAGCCTTCAAAGAGGTTCTTTTCCTTCTTCAGTCATTGAAACTAAAACGGAATTCAAAAGTACCATGTTTTACTTTCACTTTAATTGTTTGGTTTTCATGACCTAAAAAACATGAACAAATAAATTGGTCTTTTCAAAGGGCAATATCCCTGCTTTTCATGTTTCTGAAAATACGAGTAATCATAACTTTGTTATATTAAATACTTGGAAGTGTTTTGATCCATGATTGCAGATTAGCGCTTACTTTCAGTTTCCTTAGGCTCTTCAACATCATCCCAACTAGAACCATAACTTGGCTTCATAAAGATAAGGTCTGTTAACCTTTCAGACCCTAATGGTTTTAAATTTTCAGTAATATTTACTGTTGTAGCTCATTTTTAGCTCCACTGGCCGAAGGCCAGCGAGCTATTGTCATGGCGTTGTGGCCGTCGTGCGTCCGTCTGTCCATGCGTGCATCCGTAAACTTTTTCTTTAAAAAACTTCTCCTCAGAAACTATTTACTGGATTTTTACCAAATTTAACAGGAATGCTCCTTAGGTGGTCCTCTTTCAAATTCCTTCAAATAATTGTGTTCCATGAATAATTCTGGTTGCCATGGCAACCAAAATGAAAAAAAACTTTAAAAATCTTCTCCTCCCAAATTGCTAATTGGATAGCATTATTACATGTATTTTGCAGGAATGTTCCTTAGGTAGAGGTTTACAGAATTCCTAAACAAAAAAAACATGGCTTTTATGGGAGACTCATTTTCCTTTTATGGTATAAAGTAAAATCTTTGAAAAATTTCTTCTCTCAAACTATTTGTTGGATTTCATTGTTGTATTGCAGGTTAGTTCCTATGGTGGTAAGTCTTTACCATACAATCCTGACTTTTAACAACCTTAAAGAAGAAGTCTTTGGAAAATACTCTTAGAAAAGGAGAAAATGCTGGTAATCAGCATTTTCTCCTTTTCCCCCAGTGTTTTCATCAAAGAGAGAAATCATCATTTCATCAATGTTTAATTTGTTGTCTGCAAATGCTTTCAGTTTGGTCACATCCCAAATTTTGTCATTTGGTAAAGAGTTAAAGATGGTTGCTTTACATAATCTATAAACCTTTTCATATAAAACAAGAGAACCTATGCACTTTAATTAGTTCTGGTAAAGGTTTGTTGACCTACTGGTGACCTAGTACAAAGAAGGTTAGGGCTTTACTGTTGTGATAAGGCATTTTGTTATCCACTCAAACTGATCCTGCAACTTCAATAAAACAGTTGCCACAATAGATATTTTGTTCTATATTTTGATGTTTCCCCCATCCAAAATGGTTTGTAACAAGACCCTCTTTAACTATAACCAGATGACAAAATTTTTATAACTCGTCATGATTGAAAGATGTTGCAGACAACATAATTCAAATTAGTAAAACTTGTATCAATAAGGGTAGAAATTATTGTATAAAACTAAGAAAATGCAGGTTACTATTATTTTCTTCTTTTCTCACAATGTTTTTCATAGCTGTCTTTCTTTAGCGACCTAAAATGCAGGAATAAATGGTAATTGTTAATATCTATACAGTGTAGCTGTGGGAAATCCAAACAATAGTGGTCGGCAAATTTCATTCTGTTATCCTTGATTTTGGGTCTAAATAGAGATGTTCAAGCCGACACCGAGTAAGGAATATACGCACGGAATACGGAGTATCAGAGCGGGGGTCATCTCAGAAGCTAGGAGATTATCGATAAATGTAATCCGCTAATTACTTTATCTGCATCTACCGTTCTTCTGTCGTACCTGTATGGTTTTACTCGCCCAGGATTTCAGTCCGATCATTTTTCCCATCTTTACATTTGGACCTTAACCCATTACCACTCATTCCCTACTTTTGACGCCCCTGAGAAAGAAGCCTTTTGAAAACCCTGTGGGAAAAGGAGAAAATGCTGGTAACCAGCATTTTCTCCTTTTCCCACAGTGTTTTCTACCCTTCCCAAAACAAACTTCAATTTTTCAGTCACATTTATTTTGTCGTCTGCAAATGCTTTGAATTTGGACCATTCTAAATATTTCTTGTGTGGTAATGGGTTAATTTGTCAAAAAATGGCACTGTATTACTGACAGAGTAAAGTCTGAATATAAAAGAGAAAACAACAAGAGCGGCAAATTGTCCCAAGATACGCCCGTCTTACCCCAAGTTGTAAAGCTGGGGCATGCACCGGACAAAATTCAAGTATGAAAAACAACAAAGGGCAATAACTCAAAAATTAAGCAAGCAAGAGTTGTGATTCCTGTGCACTGCACTCCCCCTCAATGAGATCTATCCACACATGAAATTTCATAACCCTAGCTAGTATAGTTTTGGAGATATGCTCCGGACAAAAATCAAGTATGAAAAACGACAAAGGGCAATAACTCAAAAATTAAGCAAGCAAGAGTTATGATTCCTGTGCACTGCACTCCCCCTCAGTGAGATCTATCCAGCCATGAAATTTCATAACCCTAGCTAGTATAATTTTGGAGATATTCAGCGGACAAAATTCAAGTATAAAAAATGGCAAAGGGCAATAACTCAAAAATTAAGCAAGCAAGAGTTATGATTCTTGTGCACTGCACTCTCCCTCGATGAGATCTATCCACCCATAAAATTTCATAACCCTAGCTAGTATAATTTTGGAGATATGCTCCGGACAAAATTCAAGTATGAAAAACAACAAAGGGCAATAACTCAAAAATTAAGCAAGCAAGAGTTGTGATTCCTGTGCACTGCACTCCCCCTTGATGAGATCTATCCACACATGAAATTTCATAACCCTAGCTAGTATAGTTTTGGAGATATGCTCCGGACAAAAATCAAGTATGAAAAACGACAAAGGGCAATAACTCAAAAATTAAGCAAGCAAGAGTTATGATTCCTGTGCACTGCACTCCCCCTCAGTGAGATCTATCCAGCCATGAAATTTCATAACCCTAGCTAGTATAATTTTGGAGATATTCAGCGGACAAAATTCAAGTATAAAAAATGGCAAAGGGCAATTACTCAAAAATTAAGCAAGCAAGAGTTATGATTCTTGTGCACTGCACTCTCCCTTGATGAGATCTATCCACCCATAAATTTCATAACCCTAGCTAGTATAATTTTGGAGATATGCTCCGGACAAAATTCAAGTATGAAAAACAACAAAGGGCAATAACTCAAAAATTAAGCAAGCAAGAGTTATGATTCCTGTGCACTGCACTCCCCCTCAATGAGATCTATCCACCCATAAAATTTCATAACCCTAGCTAGTATAGTTTTGGAGATATGCTCCGGACAAAATTCAAGTATGAAAAACAACAAAGGGCAATAACTCAAAAACTAAGCAAGCAAGAGTTATGATTCCTGTGCACTGCACTCCCCCTCAATGAGATCTATCCACCCATGAAATTTCATAACCCTAGCTAGTATAGTTCTGGAGATATGCTCCGGACAAAATTCAAGTATGAAAAACAACAAAGGGCAATAACTCAAAAGTTAAGCGAGCAAGAGTTATGATTCTTGTGCACTGCACTCCCCCTTGATGAGATCTATCCACCCATGAAATTTCATAACCCTAGGTAGTATAGTTTTGGAGATATGCTCCAGACAAAATTTAAGTATGAAAAACAACAAAGGGCAATAACTCAAAAGTTAAGCGAGCAAGAGTTATTATTCCTGTGCACTGCACTCCCCCTCGATGAGATCTATCCACCCATGAAATTTCATAACCCTAGCTTGTATAGTTTTGGAGATATGCTCTGGACAAAGAACTGGACGCCGCCCGCCCGCCCGCCCGCCCGCCCGGCACGGGTGATCCCATAATACGTCCCGTCTTCGACGGGCGTATAAAAATGATCGGGCTGGAACACAGGCTAGGTTTTTTTTACAATTAAATCGTAACTAAATTGCCATTTTTTTACCAGACCAAATAAAAGCAATTGCAGACGACTAATTGAATGTAGCTTAAGTTGTGGTTTCTGTCTTTGATTAGGTACATGTAGAAAACATTGTGGGAAAAGGTGAAAATGTTTGTCACTAGCATTTAATCCTTTTCCCACAATGTTTTCAAAAGCCATTCATGATCTATGCCTTCGAGCATCTGAGGGATAAGTATGGACCAATACGTATTATCCTTTTTTGGACTGCATAGCGTAACCCCAGTTGAAACTTAAAGCCTGTCGTAGGTTTTCTGAATGCTAAAATGCCATCTAATCATTGTAAAACCATTGGCACGTATCTCACTGCTCAGGCGTTGACAACTCATGTAATGGGTAAATAAGATTTTATATCGTTAAATTTCGCATAAATTGAAAAAGAATAGTTTAGGAGACTTTCGTCAATTTTCCCTCTGGCTTTTGATCTACTTATATTTGTGTAAGTAAAGAGTAATTTACGATTGCTCCAAAATGTGGCCATGTTCATGCAACGGCTCCCTGAAAGCCGTTTTCCTGGCACATTTGTGACAAGAGTATGCAAGCTCCTGCATATGAAACCAAAATATCATTTAGGGATGTTCTGGCAAAAGGGGGCTTAGTGCATCTGTGAAAAGTATCAGGCTGACCTTGGCAGAAAATTTTGGCTATTGATCAGTTTTGTATGTCAAAGGACCAGTCAACCTCATTATTAAGTAGGTTGTTAAAAAAGGTAGATGTCATGATGACTTATTTGGTACCATGGATAACGGAAATGCATTAAACCCCCTCCCCCTTTTTCCAGATAATTGCGGGTTGGATACTTTGATGAAGCAGACCTTTCTCCGGCTTTTTTCACCGCTTTGGTGCATGTGAGAAAAGTAGTCAGTTGTATGCAAAGATATATGCAAAGAGAGTTGTGTCCGTACTGGTTTGAGAAAGCCAGGAAAACAAGATTATGTTTGTTTCTGTGGAATATATGAAAGGGATCTACTCGCATTTGCGAAAAACAAAAAGACAACATCAAACAATTTCATGTGCACTGG
Source organism: Tridacna crocea (assembly GCA_943736015.1). Lineage (NCBI taxonomy): Eukaryota > Metazoa > Mollusca > Bivalvia > Cardiida > Cardiidae > Tridacna > Tridacna crocea. The sequence goes on along the minus strand of OX031071.1, from coordinate 16,408,485 downwards.
CCAACCTCTGTCAATTTTTTTAAGAAATTAGTTATTTTACTATGTTTACTTCACAGTCTTTCAACAATTATTTATTTTGCTCCCAAATTAATGTAGATGTCAAATTTTATATTTATGTCAAAAAAAAAATATATAACAAACCCATGGTAAAGTGAATACCAATTTTTATGCACTGGTTTGGGGCCAAAAAATCATGAATTTAAATCATGAAGTAGCAAGATCCTCTGAGAGACTTTAATGACTTTAATCAAAGTAGCATGTACAATTGACATGATAAAAAACGAAAGCAAACGAAAACACAGCATCATTTAAAACCTTACCACACCTCAAAATTTTGGACTGGACCAAATCGAAAGCACTTGAAGACAGCATGTTAAATGTTGCTAAATTTATATTTCCTGCCTTTGGTAGGAAAGAAAATATTATGTGGAAGGGATAAAGAGCTAGTTACAACATTTTCTCTTTTTCCTCCAATTTGTCGAATGTATAGGCCTATACAATGGTCCTCTATTGCAGAAAAGAGAGAATTGAAGGAGAATTGGCCTGAAATACATTCTGCTGTTGGGGCGATAGATGGAACAAGCCATGGAATATACCGACCAGTTCAAAACCAACAACAGTTTTATTCTGGCCACAGAAATTATCACTGCCTTCATACTCAAATTATCGTTGATAATGGAGGTATGATTAGATATGTTGAGTCTGGTTTCCTTGGCCATCAGAATGATGCCCAAACTTACAGAATTATGCATCAATAGGTGCCCAAGATCTACCTTTTCCTGTTGATTGTGTTTTTCTTGCGGCCCAAATTTACCCAAATGGACACCCAATCATAACGCCATATAGCACATCTCCACAGAATACAGGGTCAAGAAAGGGTAATGTGTGAGAGGTACAACCGATACCACAAAAGGTACAGAGTGTCTGTTGAACATGCAATTGCTCAGGTAAAGGGGTACAAAAGCTTGAGTTCAGAAACTGTTTCGCATCACCCCCGACAGTTTCTCGGTGTGACAGTAAGGGTATGCTCTGCTTTGGTATGCCGAAAAAGACGCATCAGTCTCATAATGTAAAAACGGGGAAGTTTAAAACGTTTTAAGTGAAAACTCAATATACAAGAATTCTATGACTTATTGAGAAGTGCATTATTGGAATATAGTTTTTTTCTAGTTTTTTGCTATTGATGCCTCTTTCGCTTATATCGCCGTATGAACACTGGTTTTAGGGGTGTTTTGTTACCCTAAAAATGAGGTGTGCAATGCACAATCGGGTTTTTTTATTTAAATACTTATTTAGCTAAAATCTGTTGAGAGGATGTTAAGATCAGGACAGAATGTTGTGGTACCATCATACTGAAGTGATTAGATCTAGAATGGAGGAACAATTGGCTTTAGAAACCGTGAAGGGTTTTACCAAAGTAACTGATTGATGTTTTTAGTTCATGTTTGGGTAGTTTTGGTAGTTTACTTGTATTGCAATAGACCAAAGAGTAGTGAAGTAAAATCCACAATACGATCCAGAGAAGAGTTACAGCCAAACGTAACTCAGTGTGTTAGATATGTTACAATTCCACATAGAAATATTACAGACATCATTTTGATTCTCTGAGAAGTAAAATTTTAGCATGGTCTATTTAAAAGTACCTTGCAAAAGCAGATGATCGACAGTGAGCATCTCTTAAATAGTGGGTTACCTTTATCGATATTCTCGTTGATTTTGAGACGAACACCTTGTCTAAACTCCGTATTCCTTGTCAAAATTCCGTATTCGACGTCGGCTTGTACATCTCTAATAGGGAGAGTCTTTCGTTTAGGAATTTTTTAAACTTGACTTTAGGAAAAATGGTCATTTTTTGGCACTGGAATCAGGATCAGGTCTGTTTTACTGACCCATTCAAAGAAGGAAAAAAACGCTATGGAACCTAAACCGACTCCAGGTCAACCAGATACAAGTACCCTTCTCAAAGTAATTAAGACTGGAACCTGAACGGATTCCACCTAAACCGGATACAAGCACCCCCTGTCAAAGTAGTTAAGACTGGAATCTGAAAGGATTCCACCTCAACCGGATACAAGTACCCCTTTCAAAGTAGTTAAGACTGGAACCTGAACGGATTCCACCTCAACCGGATACAAGCACCCTCTGTCAAAGTAGTTAAGACTGGAATCTGAAAGGATTCCACCTCAACCGGATACAAGCACCCCCTGTCAAAGTAGTTAAGACTGGAACCTGAACCGATTCCACCTCAACCGGATACTAGCTCCCCTCTCAAAGTAGTTGAGACCTGAACGGATTCTTCATCAACCAGACTTAAGCACCCCTCTCAAAGTATATAGTACTAGAACCTGAACGGATTCTACCTCAACCTGATACAAGTACCTTTCTCATAGCAATATTCCTCTATCAAAGTAGCTAAGACTAGAAACTAAACAGATTCTACCGCAACTGAATACAAGTACCCCCTCTCTCAAAGTAATTAGACTGGAACCTGAACTTATTCTACCTCAACTGAATACAAGTATCTCTCTCAATGTACTTAAGACTAGAACCTAAACAGATTCTTCCTTTACTGAATACAAGTACCCCTCTCTCAAAGAAGTTAAGAATAGAACCTAAATAGATTCTACCTCAGCTAGATACAAGCACCTCTCTCAAAGTAATTACTGGTAATACTAGAATCCAAACAGATTCTACCTTAGCCGGATACAAGCACCTCTCTCAAAGTTGTTAAGATTATAACCTAAACTGATTCTAACTAAACTAAATACAAGCATCTCTCTCAAAGTAGTTAACCCATTACCACATAATCCCTACTTTTGACGCCCCTGAGAAAGAAGCCTTTTGAAAACAGTGGGAAAAGGAGAAAATGCTGATAACCAGCATTTTCTCCTTTTCATAGTGTTTTCTACCCTTCCCAGTACAAATTTCAATTTTTTAGTCACTTTTATTTCGTCGTCTGCAAATGCTTTCAATACATGGATCCGTGGCGATAAGATAAACCGACTACCTTAGTTACTGTTGCCAAGGACTCACAAACAAACGCTGTCAATACATAGACAGTATAGCAGATAGGCCACTTAAATCTTGCTGTCATGACTATTTCTCTCAATAATATTTCAACTGTATATTTCTGTCGATGATAAATTCTCGATAAGTAATTTAAGGATGCTTGAACTAATTTACACACCGATATGTATTAAAAGGGAGAATTATCGGGTCAACGGACAATGTAACAGATATACATGTTTAACCCATTACCACACAATCCCTACTTTTGACGCCCCTGAGAAAGAAGCCTTTTGAAAACACTATGGGAAAAGGAGACAATGCTGGCAACCAGCATTTTCTTCTTTTCCCACAGTTTTCTACCCTTTCCAGAACAATTATTTTTATTTTTAGTCACCTTTATTTTGTCGTCTGCAAATGCTTTCAATTTGGACAAATCAAAAATTTTCTCATGTGGTAAAGAGTTAAACAAAATTTCGAACTCCAATGCGAAAGGGAAAAAAAAAAATCTCCGTTCTGAACACAGAATTATAGAATTACAGATACTAACTGCTTTCTTTTGATTAGTAGAGTCATTTCAGCATCATATCAAATTAAATAACACTGAATTACAAACTTTTCGAAAAAATTATAGACTGTCTGATTCAACAGAGGTTTAAATTAATGAAAAATTTCAATATCATGTTAAGGGGAAAAAGGTTGTCAGGTGATTATAAAATGTGTTAAGTGTGTTGTCTATGAAGAAAATTGTTAATATCATTGACGGTAGTTTATCTTATGATATACTGATGACAACGGGTGGTCAAGTTGATTAGAGCGCAAATTGCTTTGCAATCAAACACGCTTCCTATCAATTGACGGTTTACTAAAACACCCTTTGTGCTAACGTGCAGATGTGCTAATCCAATCAAACTCTTCAACAAATGACAAAATTTTTAGAGCAATCACACCTCAAAAATTTGTAGACAAGAAAAGAAATGATGCAAAAACTAAATTTGTTTTTGAAAGAGCACAAAACACTGTCAAAAAAGGGAGAAAATGGATGTTATAAGCATTTTCTTCTTTTTCCGTGATGCTTTTAACAGCTGTCTAAGGGTCGTTAAAACTCGGATTTATATGATTAACGGTTGAAAAAGCTAAGTCAAGAGAAAAATTAACAGGTGTTGTTTTTTATTGAGCTTAACTTCCACCGGTACAAAAGATAAACCTTTTTAAAATTGAAATCTACTTTTAGTGAGGAAGTAAGAAGTACACGTCATTTGAAGTGCTTAAAGATTTATATTGTAAATAGCAGTAGTTTAAATCCAAGACTAAACAACATGTAATTTTCAATCTGATCTATATCTACACATTTAGCATATTCTTCATGCACCATGGGTTAAGATTAATGTCAAACTGAAACATTGGTGACAAGTTACGCAGCCACTTTTTGGATGTGCATAGGTTATTGAACAAGGTTAGATATTCAAGTAAACGTATTTCATATAGGTCTATTTTTACCTTTGTTTTCAATTTTTATCTTTCAGAGGGGTTAACATTTTTTAAATTAATCCATTTTCCAGCGCTCATCAGAACTCTTTACATTGGTCCAAATTTTCAGTCATTATCATAATTCAGACTTGTCTATAGCCTCTGCGTGATCTCACGTCAGCGGTACACGCTCGCAAAGCACATATTTTAAGGTTTTTCTTATATTCAAACGTTAAAAACACAAAATAAATAAATAGTATCACATCCCTCCAACGTTAACAGTCGTTTATTTGTGAGCCGACATAGCAGAACACAACGATGCACATCGGGTAGAATAAATGCGATGACCTGATTGGTCAAATATCGATTTCCACGGATCCATGTATTTGGACCAGTCTAAAACTTTCTCGTGTGGTAAAGAGTTAAGACTAGAACCAAAACTGATTCTACCTAAACTGGATAAAAATATGCCTTTCAAAGTGACTTGGACTAGTAAAAAGGGATTCTACCTCAACCGGAAATAAGCACCTGTCTCAAAGTAATTAAGACCAGAACCCGAAAAGACTTTATCTCAACTGGATATGAGTAGTTAAGACTAGAATCTGAACAGATTCTACCTCAACTAGATACAAGTACACCTCTCTCAAAGTAGTTAAGACTGGAACCTAAACGGATTCTACCGCAAGTGTATACAAGCACTCTCTCAAAGTAGTTAAGACTGGAACCTAAACGGATTCTACCTCAAGTGTATACAAGCACTCTCTCAAAAGTAGTTAAGACTGGAACCCAAACGGATTCTACCTCAAGTGTATACAAGCACCTCTCTCAAAGTAGTTAAGACTAGTACCTAAACGGATTCTACCTCAACTGGATACAAGCACCCCTCTCAAAGTAATTAAGACTAGAACCCAAACAGATTCTAACTCAACTGGATACAAGCACCTCTGTCACAGTAGTTCAGACTGGAACCTAAATGCATTCTAACTAAACTGGATACAAGTGCCTCTCTCAAAGTAGTTAAGACTGGAACCTGAACAGATTCTTCCTCAACTGGATACAAGCCAGTGACTGGAAAAGGCTTGCACCATGCGCCATTGTCAGATTTAAATCCAAAATGTCATATTGTTTTTGTCAATGAGTGCGCCCTTGTCCCATTCAATTTTTAATGTCGTAAAAGTAAGAAATTTTATCAGACGAATCTCCTTTGATCGGCGCAGATTAGAGCAGGCCATTTTTTTCATCGTGAATTAGATAGCTAACATTCTCAATCAGCTTATGGTCTAACGTAATCATATTTATGTTCCCTGCTATCCGAATTGACAAGTTAATTTCAATCATCATGCTATAATACTGCTAAAAGAAATAAAGAGAAATGAAAGTAAATCACTGGAAAAAAAAAAAACGCATGACACAACAACGGTCCCACAATGTTTTCAAAGCCTCCTATCTGAGGGTCGTAAAATAACCAGGAATTACTTTGTAGACGATTGAATAAGGATTTCATTATTGCCTTGTACAGTGTTATCCACCCTTTGGGTTTAGGTGTGGACTCAGCCAATGTCCGACTTCTTCTCGCGTTGTTACTTATGTATGATAGTTATCTTTTCAAGAAAGAGTTAGACTAACAAATATTTCTGTTTTATTATCTGGGATTTAGTTTGTCTACCCTTTTTTTTTTTTCCGTGTAAAAAATGCAGAATTGTAGTATTTGCCTTGAGTGCAGACGAAAGCACATGGCTCACGAAACCTGGACAACGAACAACAACACAGAAACTTCAATGGTGACATAAAATTATCAACAGCCATCGAAATGACCTATGTTTATCCAGATCGAAAAGAATTACCTTACTAAGTACCCTCAAAATCTAGTTAATTTTGGTTATTGTTCTTCAGTTATTTGCACTTGAAATTTCAAGTCGCATTTTCCAATTCTGACTTGCATTAAATTTATTGCAAGTAAATATGTGGGAATTTCGAATCCTGTTCATCAAAATCATTACTGCGATGAATGTAGGAGTTGTGACAGATTTTGAAATGTCTTTTACAGATGATCTTTTTGAACTTGCTTAGCAAAATAATGATTTTGTTTTCAAAGTTTCTATACAGTTATACCTAAACTTAAATTGGCTATGTCCTCCCAACAATTCAAGTATGCAATTTTCTCTTTTGCACAAGTGTACTTTTGGACAAAATCTAATGTAGTCATAAAGTGCCGTCTTGGTTTAGCCTACGTGGACTGCACGAGCTGATCCGAAATGACAATTTACACAAATATCGGAAGGCACCTTTTCACGAGATGCAAACCAATTCTAAATTGGCAGCCTGTTGAAGATTATCATATTTAACCCTTTATCTGCTAAAAAAGTGAAATGTAACTTTCAGGTTCAAATTTAAACACAAAATATTGCTAGATCTATTTCAAGTTATATCTATGGGACGAACATTTTTTTTTTCTGGACAATGTAGATCCAAGATCAGACTGCAAGTTCTGTAAAGTCTGAACTTTATCTACACTGTCTATAATGGCAAGTGTGTTGCGCTAAGCAGCCTAAGGGTGACTTCTGTAGTTCTAAATATGACTCGGTCTGCCCCCTCCCAGATTAATATAACCTACCTTCGAAAACTTACTTTGTATGTATAAACAATGTCTTCCCCGTAATTTCAGAGCGTGGATAGGTTGTTTACACAGACGAAGCTTCAAACATAGTGTCTGAGGAAGATATTAAGAAAAATAATTATGTTTGTTATGTAATAGAATTTAAGCGTCATTTGTCACGTGCCAGTCACTCAACATTCCCACAATGCTTTTTTAATATTTTTTATATTTTTAATATTTTTGGCGCGAAATCTAAAAATAACTTAAGGGGCTACATGGCCTTTTAAGGGAATACCATCAATTTTTTTTTTCTGTTATTTTATGATTCTTGATTATTAATGTTTTGTATTTTTTTTTTCATATAAATTTCAGCTATATGTATATTTTTTGATTTGGTGTGATGTGAAAATTCTAAATACCCACCTTTAAGAAATATTGAATCATTCCTGAAACTCTTTTGTGATACAATATGAAGTAAAACAATGAAAAGTAACTTCATGAGCCACTTTTTTCTTCCTTTCCTTCTTAGAATTATCATTTATAAATCAATGAAAAAAATATTCTCTTTACAAAGGGAGATAACAATTACTGTACCTCCCTTTTCTTGAAACTAACAAAAGTATCAATAAATAATTTCAAGACAGACAACAAAGGAATTTCTGGTCGGATAAAAATTTGCATAATTATATTATGATAAGCAGAACTCACTTACGTCTTGCAGATAATGTAGATCAAGATCCGACAGAACAGAACGTGCAAATAACTAGTTTAGTTTAAACATATTTATTTTACATCGATTGAGAAACAAGTTCTTACAACTTGTACTAATCTCTTTCTCGATTCTGCTTCCTGGGAAGTACACCAGTACTCGCGCAGAATGTGTGGGCCAATGAAAAATCCCAAAGTTGACACCCGCTCCCGGGGATCGAACTCAAGACCTTTTGGTTACGAGACCGACGCTCTACCTCACGACCACGGACACCACTTAGGCTGCCATTTAGCTACTTTCACGAAATAAACGTCCGATTCCTGTGCTAATATTAACGCAATGCGCGCCGCGGAAACACATTACAATACCGAACCTTTTAAAAACAACGCACTATGCAAAGTTAATACACACATGACAAAAATGAATTTCTGTATGGAGATATACCGATTACTAACCTCTTCCGGTGCTTTTTAAACGCAAGAAACATAACAAGTTGCGGGACTTCTCCACATTTCGATTTGAATGGCGCACAACCGCTTGCTCAACTAAGGGGGACAACCCGCAAATCGAAAATAAACTATTCGTACCATGAACAATTCGCACCATACTTTTCTTATGAAAAACTATGGCATTTTCAATACTATTTAGAATCTTCTTTGCATTTTTTGTGTTGTTCCTGTTTGAACTTCCTTATTAATTGACTAGATCTACCGTTATAACAAATTCAATTCAATTTTCAAACCTTCTATCCTTCTGGGGAAAAAAGTAGTTCGAGATTCATTTTTAGTTTGCAAATGTACATGAAATACTTGTTTTCATTGAAAAGCTAGCAAAGTCAAAGTGGGTGATTTATGTGAAAAGCTGTGATGTATTTCTTAGGCACCGACTAGTTTTTATGGTCTGTTTGAAAATGGTCAATATTCGGCTAAGATTCGGGTTAGCGATTGGACGGTAGACGCTGGTTCCACGCATCGATTATGGATTAATTAACAGAGTCTTTGCCGAATCAAGACGATTTGGGCGAAGAAAGGGGATGTTACACGAATCTTAGAAGGTTGCCCTATCCTTAACCCTTTACCAAACAACAAAATTTTAGACTGGTCAAAATTGAAAGCACTAGCAGACGACAAAATATACGTAACTCAAAAACCAGCATTTTCTCCTTTTTGCACAATGTTTTCAAAAGGCGTCTATCTCAGGGTCGTAAAAACTAGGGGCTGATTGGTAAAGAATTCTCTCAACATAATATTATTTGAGGTAGGCCTATCAATGAGCAGCACGTAAGCTTGCATGATGGATCCATGGATTCATTGATTTAGGCCTATTTATTTATTGATTGATTGATTGAAGGGTAATTTACGCCATTTTCATTTTTTTTTTTGCATTCATATCACGGCGACATCTCGTGTTTTTCACACACACACACACACACACACACACACACACACACACACACACACATATATATATATATATATATATATATATATATATATATATGTGTGTGTGTGTGTGTGTGTGTGTGTGTGGGTGTGTGTGTGTGTGTGTGTGTGTGTTTTTTTTAACTATCTCTGGTATTATTGAAGACCTTATTCTTTGTAAGTTAAAAACAAAAGGGAATGGCCGAAGCCAAGTTGTGAGAACTTGTGGTCAGACCCTTTTGTCTGATTTGGATGATTACTGTCTTTGTTATAGAGAAAACTATGTATACAATTGGCAATAAAATATGTTTAAACTACATATTTCATGGATTTCACCAGCACAAGGCTGGGGCGTTGAAGTATCTTGCCTATGGACACTCCCACGAGAAATCCAGTAGATCTACCTAAAGTGAGGCTAGAATCAAAGGTACCGCTGAAGCACACAGGGGGATTTCATCTCGGACTAAACCATAAAGATGGAGAGAAAGTCTTCGAATAAGTGTAAAATTTAATTATTTTATAGATCTATCCAGAAACAAACCATTTCATTTGCCGATGATTTCTGTACCCGTGCTTTGGATGCTGAAATGAAAGGCAAAAAGTCTCCTTTTGAAACTAATCATTATCGAACCGAAATTTGTTCTCTACGAATCAGTTTTCTGACACAACTGAAAACGGGTCGAGTTTGTGCACTTTTACGGTTTTCTTTTAGTTTAAACCTTTTTCATTTTACATCGAATGACAAGTAACTTTTTACATTTATCTCTCTTGATTCTACTTCCTGGATATTACACCAATACTCGCGCCAAATATGTGGGCAAATGAAAAATCCCGAAGTTGATACCCGCTTCGTGGTCTCTAACTGCACAGAACTTGTAGTCTGATCTTGGATCTACACTATCTGCGAAAAATAATTTTGAAATAGCAGCATTTTGTTTTTACTAGATCTATGGTCTTGAAAGTTTCATTTAATCTTTTTTTAAAGCAACTTAAATCTTTACCACTCAGTCCTGACTTTTAACGACCATGAGAAAGAAGCCTTTTGAAAACATTGTGGAAAAAGGAGAAAATGCTGGTAACCAGCATTTTCTCCATTTCCCACAATGTTTTCAACCCTTCACAAAACAAATTGGAAATTTTTTCAGTTACTTTTATTTTGTCGTCTGCAAATGCATTCAATTTGGACCAGTCTAAAAGTTTCTCGTCGGGTACAAATTTAATGTTTACATCAAGCTCACACAAACCTTTTCTCACACATGAAATATGCTTTGTCGTCACATGGTAGATCGGCCCACTGGTAATTCCACTGGTTATAAAATACCACACAATCCTCGATCTCACCAAGGGGTACGCTATTGGGCTCTCCAGGGAACCAATCAGTGAAACCTAGAGGTTGTTCGATACCGTACCACACATATTGACCTTCTAGGATTTCGTCGGAGGCTCCGATCCAAAGATTGGGAGCGTCGTCATCTTGAATAAAAGTTTAAGACAATAATCTGAGATTTGTTGGCGTTTGACACAAAGTTTTGTACGTCTTTAGTGAAATTCTTAAGTAAACAAGACTTTGGGGAGCTAAGTGAAATTTCTATTGACTAGTCTAATAAATCTTACCTCAAACCCCAACATATGTCAAGATCCTTTTTAATCACAAAACGATATTTCACGATTTATTCATCAAAAAATGCAAAACCATCAAAAGATGCAACCGCAGTAATGCCCACAAAAATCCATTCTATTTGAACTATGAAATACGTAAAAATAGCGTCACAATAAATTATTGTGATACCAAACGTGTATAGGTAAAGAAGAAAAGTATACATATATATTTTTTTACACTGAAAACAAGGGAGTTTATGTGATAAAAACTTTTATCAAACTCAAAAAAAAAACTGTTATTAAGCTCGCTAAAGGCTCGCTTTAATAAAAGTTTCTTTAAACTTCGACCTAGCGTTTCAATATCATCAAAATTTGATATACTTGTATTTACATACCATCTCCAAACTCTGTTACACTGTTGACCAATTTCTTCAAGAACTCATTCTCCGCAGCAGTCTCAATATAAACCAAGTGTGCTTGATGAATATTACAATATCCCTGTATGGAGATATATACAGTGAAATTAATAATGGCAATGATCTGTCATATCGTCGATTTACTTCAAAAACGTGGTAACTACAGCTTGTTACAGGCTGTAGTTAGGAGGTTTTTGAAGTAAACCGAAGTATAATAATGCATCTGCTTGGTACATTATACCCAACATATCGTCATAATAACTTTGGATCCTTTAACCTATTACCACACAATCCCTACTTTCGACGACCATGAGAAAGAAGCCTTTTGAAAACATTGTGGGAAAAGGAGAAAATGCTGGTTACCAGCATTTTCTCCTTTTCCCACAATGTTTTTTACCCTCTCCAAATCAAATTTCAATTTCTGATTCACATTTATTTTGTTGTCTGCAGATGCTTCCAATCTGGACTAGTCTAAAATTATGTCGTTTGGTAAAGAGTTAAATCCATTTGGTCTTACAATCAGCTAAATTATAAGGTACACTGGTTCTTTGAGCGGCAGAAAATGAACCGATGGCAAAATGTTTCGATCCAGGTCAGACCGAGTGCGCAGGCTGACCTGAATCGTTACATTTTGCAGATGCATCGAACTCCTATTTCGCAGTGCATGGCCCCAATACGTATGGAGTAAGTATGTTGTAAAACTTTCCTGGAGCTAGCAGCATACGCTTCGAGTTGCGTGAGAAAATTTGATATCCTGCAAGACTGAAGATCGAAATTATGTTTTCTTACTCTTGAAAAAAGCAATAGTCGAAACATTGAACATTAGAACGTTATTTTTTTATATACATATTTCAATCGGTTATTCATACCTGTTGTTGTTAATTTTTGTTAATTTTTTCTGTAGCATTCATTCTAAGCCAATGGCTTCTTTTTGCACAAAATATCGCAAATCAATCTTCAACATTAAGAGAGGATTGAAGTTTGTCTCAAAAACTTTCATAGGAAGAATTTTTTCGGAGCTGAAAAAAAAAGACTCTAACCGATTCTCGGCTTTCAGACGCGGCAATATCGTCGGTTTACTTGGAAAAAAAAAAAAACCCTCGTACTACAGCTTGAAACAAGCCGTTACAAAATGTTACAAAATGAGCTACCGGGAAATAAGAGACATCGTCATGAAGAAGGAACCAGTAATAGTATTCTACTACGAAGCCAAAATTCTACTCACAATAGATTCCATCCAATCGTATTCGTCATGAAAATGGACATAGTAACACGAGGACTGGAACTGAGTCCATCCCGGGGCACAGGGCGACTGGCTCAAGGCCTGGGGTAACCCTAGATAAAACGCACAAAGACAAAAGAGCGAGCCTTTTAATTAACCTTTTCCCAAACAATCCCTGGTTTTCACGACCCTAAGAAAGAAGGCTTTTGAAAACATTGTGGGAAAAGGAGAAAATGCCGGTAACCAGCATTTTCTCCTTTTCCCACAATGTTTTCTACCCTTCCGAAACCAAATTTCAAATTTTGAGTCCCATTTATTATGTCGTCTGCAAGTGCCTTCTATTTGGACAAGTCTAAAATGTTGTCGTTTGAAAAAGAGTTACGAAATATACTTCTTTCTATTGTGGTTTATCGTTCAATATACCAGTTATGAATTATGAGACACAATAAATAATAACGAAGGCGATAACGAAGGCGAGTCTTATTCTGAAGAAAACGTTTCGTAAAAGTGAAACATTCATTTAATCAACTTTAGCACTGAATATAAATCAATTGCAGATAACAGTTTTGCCCAAAGGTAAGGTAAGCTATGTCCCTAGTAGCCTCGCTTCTAAGTTACATTTATGTGGAAAATGTCCTTATTTTAAAAGGATATTTCCAGTGATGTAAATTTCCTTCATGAGTAAATGGATTCATAATCATATTTTAGGTAAAGAAGCATGCGGGAAAAAAGGAGAGCTCTGTGTTAAACGTAGTTTGAAATTCGTAGGGATCTACCTGAATTTTGAAATATTTTGAAAAATCCAATATCAATTTTTGCCAAGCTCTTCAAAATCTTTTAAAATTTTCGCAGCAAAAATTAGGGCTTTTCTTTCCCTAGAAAGAGCATTTTGCCAATTTCAGTAAAATTAATATTAATTTTTTCGTTCTGAAGTTTAACTTACTCTGATGGTTTCGCACAGTAACCAGAACAGCAAACATAACTGGACATGAGGCCCTGAAATTGTTTTTGTATGATGTAGTTTTATACTCGTACCTCATTTAAGATATCGCTTTTGTCACTTTCATACAAATTTTAAAGCCTGAAATGATTTGTATATTTGGGCACCTTTGGGCAACACTCTTCGTATGAGTTTTCGAAACCACTTGACACTTAGACTCAAAGGTTTTCAAAGGTTTGTTTTGATTTATTTTTCGCTATCATTGTGTTTCAGTCCGCCAACAATTAGCCTAATTGTATATTAGTCACTATCATAGGATGTAATCTTAAAGACATTGTCCTTTTGACCGTAAAAAATCATGTACACCAATACTTTGGAGCTTGTTTATGGAACTCAAACAGTTACAGTTAATTTACCCATCTTCATCGTATTGCTGCATGCTATAACATACGATGATAGCCAGCGTTCGGCTGGAATTCCTGAAAATACCTTTGATTGGAATTGGAAAAGAAAACAAAGTGTAAATGAAGCGTGTGAAAGTCGTCTGTCAAGGTAAATGGTTACCAGCATTTTCTCCTTTTCCCGCAATGTTTTCAAAAGGCTTCTTTCTGAGAGTCGTGAAAAACCTGAGATTGTTTGGTAAAGAGTTTTTCAACTTGGGTTTTATGGATCCGTTAATTTATGGTGTCATGCTAGTATCATCTTTCAAGGAGATCTATTAACCCATTACCACACAATCCCTAATTTTGACGACCCTGAGATAGAAGCCTTTTGAAAACATTGTGGGAAAAGGAGAAAATGCTGGTAACCAGCATTTTCTCCTTTTTCCACAATGTTTTCTACCCTGCTGGAAACAAATTTCTATTTTTGGGTTACATTTAATTTGTCATCTGCAATTACTTTCAATTTGGACATTCCTCGAAAATTTTGTCGTTTGGTAAAGAGCTAAAGCCCCTTTTCATCAGAGCATGGCTCATATCTGTTGATAGCAAAATGAAAAAAACTTATCAATATTACCTTGTAGAAGGAAGCAGACGACAAAAAGGCTGGCAGAGAAAAGCTTCAACATTTTGGAATCCTAGAAACTGTCCGCGTGGGTGTTTGTTGGAGTTCCTTTATGTGAGTAGATCTATTTGACACAATTCTTGTATAACTTTATCAGTTCAAAAATTAGGGAACAACCTTCACTCTGATAAGATAAATTTACTCTTTACAAAGGAAAAAAATGGGTTGGATGAAATTAGAAGCAGACGACAAATGAAGGTTGCTAAAACGATGATAAAGTAGGCCAAGTCTGCAAATAAATATTCATCTCACAATGGCTCATGTACACGAGCAAGTCAGGATTGACAACAGTATGACTTCTGTGTGGACGGAGATACATGTAAAAAAAGAATGATTCCATTACCTCTAGCACATTCACAGAGACCACAGAGACATGCGACTTATGGCCGACCAAAATCAATAGCACCTTCTGATCATCATGATCCGATATGTACATGTATTTAACAAAATTGCTCATGTTCAAATATCTGCAGAGACCACAGAGACATGAGACTTATGGCCTATCAAAATCAATAGCACCTTCTGATCATCATGATCTGATATGTATTTAACAAAATTGCTCATGTTCAAATATCTGTAGGCGTTGTTCTTGAATTCGTGACAGAATTGTTTGAGGAAGGTTTAACTTACAGTGCCATCAATACAGCACGTTCATCTTCATCAGCAGTCGGGTTACTTATCGATAATTTCAGTGCAGGAAGCCATCCATTAGCAATCAGGTTTTTGACAGTTGTCTTTATAACATAGGCCACCACATCTAGGTATCTATGGGACGTTTCAATTGTGTTGAAATATATCAAACAGTTAAAGCTATTCAAATGCTTATCATTGAAATTATTGACATACGACAAATATCTGTAGGCGTTGTTCTTGAATTCGTGACAGAATTGTTTGAGGAAGGTTTAACTTACAGTGCCATCAATACAGCACGTTCATCTTCATCAGCAGTCGGGTTACTTATCGATAATTTCAGTGCAGGAAGCCATCCATTAGCAATCAGGTTTTTGACAGTTGTCTTTATAACATAGGCCACCACATCTAGGTATCTATGGGACGTTTCAATTGTGTTGAAATATATCAAACAGTTAAAGCTATTCAAATGCTTATCATTGAAATTATTGACATACGGCTGTGTGTTAATGAGAAATTCCTTGCATGACATGGCGTTGAATACTGAGGATAATTTAGCTTGCACAGCGCGCATCTCATCTGATCACTTCAGTGTTATACGACTACTAAGAATCCCAAAACAAACATCAACTTTAACCAAGGTAAGTATCGGTTATTTCTTTGGATTATAGACCAAATAGTTTTGAAGCAGAACAAATATTACAGCTTTGGTTCATATTCAAGTGCAAAAAGATCTTTAAGGTGTTCACTATGCGTTCATATGAGCTTAAACTTGTGGGGTGAGGCATTTTTATTTTTTATCAATCTCAGGTCTATATTTTCAAGACTCTTGATAGCGGTTTATACTATTCATACTGTTTTTGGATCTATGTAGGTGTTGGCCTCTGGGATCCGTTTTCATTAGTTCTTGTTTGTGGTCCCGGTCTGTAGCACTCGGCTTCAAACTTGACTGGTAGCTGTTACCAAATAAAAAAAAAATGGTGTGAATAGTGTTATGGTTCTTGTACTCTGCACTTCACGTTAATATAGTATATCTGTTCATAAAGTTTGAAGCTACTAGCTTTGGTACTTTGCAAGTTATGCCCCAGATAAAATCCAAAGTTAAAATTTACGAAGGGCAATAACTAAACAAGAGGACCATGATGGTCCTATATCGCTCACCTGAGTACTACGCAGTAAAGGTCTACAATGAAAATTCTTCTTTTCCGAAAAGATCATGGTATCGTATTTGGTAGAGGTCCACTAGAAGATCCCAAGGACATCATGTGAACAAACTTGGTAGAGGTCAACTAGCAGATCTATGCTTCATACCAAATATCAATGCTCTACTCCTTCTTGTTTCAGAGAAAAAGATTTTTAAAGTTTTCCTTCTTTGTTGCTATGTTC
The DNA here is from genome assembly GCA_943736015.1 of Tridacna crocea. Lineage (NCBI taxonomy): Eukaryota > Metazoa > Mollusca > Bivalvia > Cardiida > Cardiidae > Tridacna > Tridacna crocea. The sequence goes on along the minus strand of OX031071.1, from coordinate 16,392,025 downwards.
AAACTTGTGACCCCCGGGAAGGGGGCCAGTTTTGACCCCAGGGGCATCAAGATACTACATACCAGATATCAAAGCTCTGCACCTTCTAGTTTCAGAGAAGAAGAATTTTAAAGTTTTCCTTCTGTGTTCCTGTTTCAAACTTGTGACCCCTGGGGCCGGGCCAGTTTTGATCCCAGGGGCATTATACGAACAATCTTGGTAGAGGTCCACTAGAGGATGCTACATACCAAATATCAAAAGCTCTGCACGTTCTAGTTTCAGAGGAGAATTTTAAAGTTTTCCTTTTTTGTTCCTATGTTTCAAACTTGTGACCCCCGCGGTGGGGCCAGTTTTGACCCCAGGGACATCATATGAACAATCTTGGTAGAGGTCCACTAGGAGACGCTACATACCAAATATCAAAGCTCTACGCCTTCTAGTTTAAGAGAAGAAGATTTTCAAAGATTTTGGTATTATTTTCCTTTCGGTTGCCATGGCAACCAGAGTTATGGCTGGAATTCAATCTCTTGAACAATTTTGGTAGAGCTTCACGCAAGGAACATCCCTGCCAAGTTTCATCAAGATTGGCCCAGTAGTTTGGGAGGAGACGATGTTTAAAGAAATTGTTGACGATGGACGACGCACGACGTACATTGGCGATCACAAAAACTCACCATGAGCACTTCGTGCTCAGGTGAGCTAAGAATTAGTTGGAAGAGAGTTATGGTTTTTGTACACTGCATTCGCCTAAATATGATTCAGCTATTTGCGAAGTTTGACGTTACTAGCTCCTTTACCTTTAAAGTTATGCTCCAAACAAAAATCCAAAGTTAAAATATGTAAAGGGCAATAACCGCCAAAAAAGTTGGAATGTAGTTATGATTCTCGTCACTGTACTTATTAGCTTTTTTTCTTTTGGAAGTTATGCCCCAACACAAAAATCCAAAGTTAAAAATTTACAAAGGGCAATAACTCGAAAAATAGTTGGAATAGAGTGATAGTTCTTGTACAGTGCACTTCTCCTCAATGTTATATAGCTGTGTGTGAAGTTTGAAGTTCATAGCCTTTTTATGGTTCTTGTACAATGCACTTCTCCTCTATGTGACCTAACTGTATACAGTTTGAAGTTACTGGCTTTCTTGCTATGGAAGTAATGCCGCGGACAAAAATCCAAAGAAGTTTGAAGTAACTAGCTTTCTTACTATGGAAGTAATGCCCCGTACAAAAATCCAAAGTTAAAATTGACAAAGGGCAATCACTCTAAATAAATCGGAATAGAGTTATGGTTCTTGTAAACTGCATTTCTCCTCAATGTGATATAGCTGTGTGTGAAGTTTGAAGTTACTGGCTTTTTTACTTTGGACGTTATGCCAATTTCAAAAATCCAGTTAAAATTTACAAAGATCAATAACTCGAAAAATTCTTGGAATAGAGTTATAGTTCTTGTACACTGCACTTCTCCTCAATGTGATATAGCTGTGTGTAAAGTTTGAAGTTCCAAGTTTATTTATAGTTCTTGTGCAATGCACTTTTACTCTATGTGACCTATCTGTATTTGAAATTTGAAGTTACTGGTTTTCTTTCTAGGGAAGTAATGCCCCGTACAAAAATGCAAAATAGTTTAAAGTAACTAGCTTTCTTACTTTGGAAGTAATGCCCCATTCAAAAATACAAATATAAAATTTACAAAGGGCAATAACCCAAACAATTGTTGGAATAGAGTTATAATTCTTGTACACTGCACTTCTAATATGATATAGCTGTGTGTGAAGTTTGAATTGCTTTTTTCCTTTAGAAGTTATGCCCCGGACAAAAATCCAAAGTTAAAATTTACAAAGAACAATAACTAAATAGATAGTTGAAATAGAGTTATAGTTCTTGTACACTGCACTTCTCCATAATGTGATCTAGCTTTGTGTGAAGTTTGA